>RJWM01005710.1:0-89141 GCA_004363535.1 Dasyprocta punctata
CAATACAAATCTAGCTAAAAGCCCCCAACAGTAACCATGCCACCTCCTCAACATTCAACTGCCTTGAAATTTCTTCTGTAAGATTAATTAGTCTGCTACACTTTATCTCAACCTCAGCCAAAGTCTCTGGACATGAGAAAAATGCAGACAAACTTTCTGCTGAACAGTAACACACATCATCTAGTGTCCAGCAGTCAATGCTGTCTTTTTCCCAGAAAAAACCTACTGAGCCTGGTATTTACTGGCTCTCTGCTCTTCTGAGCTCTGACAAGTATCTCCCATACAGAACAACCTAAGGTGTTGCAGAACTACTTTCTCAGCCAACATCTCTGAACTTTCTGAAACTCTTCACAAAAGTTCCTGAATCATATGATCAGGGATAGTCACAGCAATGACCCTACATCTCCAATACCAAAATTTTGTTACTTTTCTCATTACTGAGACAAAATACCTAATGCTCAAAATTAAAGGGGTAAAGATTTATTTAGCTCACAGTTTATAGAGGTTTTGGTTCATAATCAGCTGGCTCCAAGGTACATGGCAGAGAGGTGACAGTTCATGATGATGGAAGATGGCAAAAATAATGGTGGAGAAGGGATGAACTCTCTTTTTGTCCCCTATTTTGTATTCAGGTTACCTGTCCTAGAGTGGGTGTAGCAGTCACATCCTTGATCCCAGCTTTGGACCATGAATCAATCACAAACTCTACATTCAACTACCTCTGACAGGGAGGCCCATGCACAAGGCTTTAGTGGGATATTCAGACTCAAACCACAACACATATAATCTACTTATACAGAAGAGTAACAGACAGCACTCTGGCACATGGAGGATGCTTCCGGTCACCTGGTACTCACCTGTAGCCAATTGGCACATTGTGGATACATGGAGATGCTGGGGTCAATGCTTCCAATTATTTGAGGAATGCCAAATATTCAGATTTTTATGTAATTTAAAAAGCACTGGTAATTATCACAATATTTAAAAGTATTACATGCCAAACAGATAAATCATCTCTGGACATTGTTCTCCCCTCTGCCAATTATAACCTGAAGTCTTGAAACCATTACTTCCTCTTAGTATCTAACAGCAAACAGCTATGACTCCCTCCTCCAGAGAGAGGTCTCTGCTAGGCTGTGTACACAGAACACAGGAGATGTTTTAAGGAAAACTAGTTTCCTACTGAACCAGTTAGGGCGATGGTAGGCCTTGTAACAAACAAATCCCCGCTTTCTAGAGGCGTGTGTCAGTTATTTTTCTCTCATTGCCGAGACAAAATACCCACCACCCAAAATGAAGGAAGGAAAGGTTTATTTCGCTCACAGTTTGTGGAGGTTTCAGTCCATAATCAGCTGGCTCCAAGGGAGAGTGGCATATGGTAGAATGAAACGGTTCATGGCAGCTGGAAGACAGCAAAATGAACAACAGCAAAAGAGAAGGAGAGCACTCTGAAAAGACCCTTTCCCTCCTGTATATTTTATGCAGGTTACCCACCCTAGGGTGGGTGTAGCACTCACAGCCATATTCCTAACATTGGGCCATGAATTAAACACAAATTGTAGAAGCCTGCCCCCATGACTGCATGAGGCTTTGGGGGGACATTCAGACTCAAACCATAAAAGGGCAAAATGCAATAGGAATGTCCCTGTTATTTAAGTAATAATTTAGTGCAGTGGTTCCTTTAGGGCCACTGGTTTTTCTGTCCTCAGTGACCCAGGACGATGATGCTGCCTTCTCCTGGACCTTGGAGCCCTCTACATCAGCACAGGTGGAAGAGCTGTGCCCACCAATAGCCCCTCTGGCATGCATTCTTCTGCAGAGAACTAGACCCTAGGCCACACTGGGTGGTTCCAGTCCTGGCACCATAATAGGGAGTGAGTATTATTTTTCATGCACGGTTAGCTAACTCTGCCACTTCCACACTGCCTGTCTGCAAAGGCAGGAACTTCACTAAGAGGACATCCAAACTGGCTACTCTTCTGAAAGTTGAAACAGAAGTGATAAGGGCAACACAAAACCTTCAATCCTAAGATACACTGAATAAAAGAAAGGACAAGAAAAAGGACTAAGGAGACACATAAATCTCATTACAGAGCAATTTAGTGAGTATTATCTTTCCTATTAGATAGATGTGAAATCTGAGGCTTGGAAGCATTTTAAATAACTAGTCTCAAAATTCATAACCAATGAGTATTCTCATCCTAGCTCATGCTATTTGGGAATTGTCTCAGAAGTTGCTCTAGCTGGTATTTGTCTTACTGCTATAAAATAATTTTGCTGCATTTACAGAAAGAAGCAAAAACAGAATAGGTAAAAGATCTCAGGGGGAGGCAAAAAGTACTGCTGGAATTTTCTATCTCATGTGGTCAGGTTTGTTAACCCAGGGAGCAATACAGTATTTAATTAAAGAATTATAAGGTAATCTGCATCTGTCTCGATTTTCTAGGAAAGCCAGCATGCAGTGGTTTCAAGCTATTGAACATCCTGATTACACTCAGGAATTAGACAACCTTGAGAATGAAAGACTGCCGTGCTCCTGAGTTAAACGTCTGTTATACCAAGACATGTTTGCCAGTGCCCACCCTGTATAACTCAACGAAGTGGATGCCAAGGATAAGACAAAGAAGAACAGCCACTGCTATTAACCTAATGTCTATTTTGAGCCACGTGTATCCACCATCAAATATCATCTTTACTATGATCCTTCGCAGCAAGTGATATAATCCACAAGCTGAGATAGAGACACTGCTAAAGTTTCCCAAAGCCTCACTGCTGGTTAAGAAGAACTCACTGAAACCCACAGCCGTCTGGCTCTGACACTTGTGATATTTCTACTCTGATATCCGTATTGCTCCTGGCTGATGGAAAATGGAAAATACCAATGGCCAAATAAGTTACCTGGTAGCAAGGAAGGAAGAAGACTAAATGGTGATAAAGCAAGGAAGAAAACATTGTAGAGCTGGGCGGGGTTTAATGGTCCACTCATGGTGTTCATGCAATAAGTTGATTCACTAGGTCACAGCACTACGCAGGGCTCCCTTTCTTGTTCACACTCCAAGGAAACTTCTGAGAGCTTTTAAAAAGCATGTGTTCAGAAAACCCAGTTAACAAAATAGCTATGTGCCATAGCAAAGGAAGGGTCATGAAGTCCCCTTCGACACTTGCCACTAACATACACTTGAAGGCGACATAAACATTTATACCTCTTTTTAAATGTGTGACGACAGTTAACATACAAATTGCTATCTGTGAACAAAGAACCCAGAAGAAAAATGAAAATTAAGCATCACTTTGTAATACTTGAAAATGAAAATAACTACGTTTTACTAAAACACTTTTTACTCTCCTCACGTTTAACTTCTATTCTCTTTTTAAAATGTGAAGTTTTTCTACTGGGAGAAATTACAAAATGCATCAATCACAGGAGCTAAGACTAGTTAGTTGTACCTTGTGTGAAACAGTCTTCCAAATACTTCACCTCTGCACGCCTCACAGCACAATGCCCCCCTTCCCCGAGGAAGCTAATAGTATCCCTCCCTACTTAAAGAGGAGGAAACTGAAGGCAGAAAAGGCCAAGTAACTTGTGCAAGATTCCCTGGATTCTAAGTATGGGAGCTGTCATTCAAACCGAGGTCCTGGCCATCTGGCCTGGAGTCTTAACTCTGACATCTCCTGTCTCTCCATATAAAGCCACAAGTGCTTCCATGTCACCTCTCCTGGGTGACTTGTAACTGCACTGCAGATGCATTGCGTGCCACCATTTAAATTCATATCAGTTCTAAATTGCTTTAAGGAAGAACTGTATTTCAGGTACTGAATGACTATCATTGACTCAGAAGGATCAGAGAATGGAAAGATGGACTGATTAATTTTTATGATCCACATATACCAGACACAGAACATATTTTGATTCCCATACACTGCATGACAGTGCAATGAAATAGATACTGCAAGCATCCCCATTTCAGAGGCAGAGACTCCCTAATGCATCCAAACCCATGTAGTTGGGGCCAACTCAACGTGTGCTCCATGGAGACCCAGCCTCAGCAGCTTCAGGTCAAACCTGCTGGATTGGATCTCTGGGGAATTTGTCTATTGATGATTTTCCAGATGCTTCTTGTGGACACTTAAATCTCCGCAGCACTTTGTTAAGGAATGAATTTTGTGATGACCATGAGGCATGTGTGATGTCAAGTCACTGAATTTGCCTCTGAATCATGTGGCTTGGGCTCCCTGGGGAAGTCTCAGGAAAGGAAGCTGTTGCGTGAAGCACAGAGTAAGCATCAGTCAGTAGGCAGGACAGTGGAGGTACTGGCAGCAGCGCTCACAGGACGTGTCACACTGCTGGCTGTCACGTTCCTCTTCCCACCGAAGCTGCAGTTACATCCCACAAAGCACCCAGTTAGCTTCACTTTCTGTAAGTGACCACTTTCAGTCACAGCATGGCTCTGCGGGAGGTGCTCTGCCGATAGTTAATTCTGGTGATGAAGATAATTGTTTGGATTTGGATTACGGACAATGGAGAGGGATTCATTAGTAGGCAGCAGGAAGAGGAAAATGGAATGGACATATAGAAAAAGGCAAGTATGAAACAAGAAAAACAAAAGAGTCTAGCTTGTTTCCAGGTCTCCCATGATTTTTCTTTCCAGTTCGTGTTTCCATGACAAGTATTCCTCAGCTCCTGCCCTAGGCTCCTAGCGAGACTATCACCCCACACTCGAGACTCAGCACGTCCTGGATGCAGCCCAATCACAGAGGCAGGGAGAGATGAGGGAGCACAGTGTTTGGAGAGAGAAGCAGTGGAGCTGGATCTGCCAGCAGTGGCCTTGTCTCTGCATGGACCAGGAGACACCGCAGGTGAGAGGAAACTTCAGGCTAGAAGTCATTCCATTCTCCCTCTCTCTGACTCCCGGTTCTCCGTTTGCAATGTTAACGTCCTGCATGCACCAACAGCAACAAAAACTGAACTAAAACCTTATGGTGCTGACAGTGCCCTGCATATCACTCATTCCAGGTAGCAACGGCACTTTGTCCTCATGAGGGCCCAATCTGTCCTGAGGCATTCATCACTCGCCCCTCTGAGACACTCAGGGGTTAAACCCTTTGCCCACACAGGCCAGGCCTGCCATAAACCTGTGGCTACTTTGCAAAGCTCTTCTCTGTCCTGCTTTCATTTGTCACCCTCCTGACTCCTCCCTTACCTCCAGGACAAGGCAAAAATGGTAATCACTTATGCCCAGGTTCCTCAACATGGTCCTAGTGATGTCATGGACCATTTCCAGGACACAATGCAATTATGTGCAAAAATACAATTTGCAAACCATTCAGTAGACATAAGTTTCACTGGTTGCATAATACTATTTTTCTCCAAAGCTCCATAAGGTTTTAATAAAAGAGTACAGGTTCTACTTTCTAGCACCCTTAAAGATTTATTGATTTATTTTTTATTTTAAGGATAGCAAAATCCAACAAAACAGAACAGAACAAAACCAATTGAAACAAACCAGCAAATTTGGTACAGAACTTCAAAGCAGGATACTAGGAAAACAGTAATAGCTACCATAGTATATCTTGTTATCTTCACAATAGTTGTCCATTCCATTAGGTAGAGCAAAATCAAACCAAAAATAAAACAGAATAAAACCAATCAAAACAGAATACTGAATAAAGCAAAACAATTAATCAGAGCAAAGAAAAACAGTGAGAAAAATACTAGATTTCAAAGACAGGATAGAAGAATATCTCCCATATTTGCTACATTGCTTACCCAGGAGATGCTCAGACCACTGGCCCCAGGCCTGCAAAATCAACCAAACAGTACGAGCATTTAGTTGCTTTATGCACCTTAGTTGCTATCAACTCAGCCTGTCCTCCAAACCAGTGGGTTGCTTATGGGGTGGGGAGGGGTTTGATTCTCAGCCCATGTGCCAGTAGGCTCACGGGAGGCACTGACTTTTTTCTTCCTGGAACTCACATGGCTTAAGCGGTTACCAGAAAGGCTGGCTAGTTGGCTTCTTGTTGGATCTTCCCAGTCCCAGCATCGCCCTTAAAGATTTAGAGCAAAGCTATAACGGGTTGAAAGCTAGGTTTCAGTAATAATTAATCCAATTACAGTGTGGGAAATGGAAAAAGGAACTGCTAGGATCAGAGGATCAGTTTAGGAGCTAATTACCCAATACCCAGGTACTTGGCTGAAAGACTGAGAAGTGGTCATGGAGAAGGGGCAATCTGGTGTGACACTGAGACTGCCGAACCTCTTGGGTCTCAACTGGTCCTCTATAAATGGCAGTGAAGAAAAGAGTCAGAGGTGACTACGTTTTGTAGCCTGAATTTTACCCTCAAGTTTAGGCCACTAACCAGTTTGCTCTGAGGACAGGAAACTTTCTACATGTCTTTGTCATCTTCAGCGCAGGCTAGAACTCTTGGGGCTCCATTTTTATGGAATAAGCCTTGCTATCTGCAGCCTAGTTCTGGGCCTCCCTCCAGATGGGTCCTGATGTGGTCTTGCCCTCAGGGTCTGGTTGCAGGAAGGATCTTCCTAAGTCAGGCTGCATGGGGGTTGCAGGGAAGGAATTAAAATGCATTCACCTTCCATCCACAACTGCTCAGTTTCTCCTTGTTACAATTCTCCTGTGGCTTAGCTGGCTGAGATTCACCGCCCTCAAACGTGCCACCCACAGACACAGAATTGAAACTATAGTCCAGGCTGGGGAAAAGAACTTAACTAAAGATTTCAAGGTGAAGAATGGAATGATTTATGTCTTGAGGAAATAACAACTACCATGTTTGTACACGTGTGTGTGTGTCCCCTCCATAGCTTATTCTACACAAATACTTGGCTTCGTTTTTTCTTAAAGGAAGCATAAAGAATTTCGGTAATTTTTAAGGGCAGCACTCATAATCAGGTCTCAGAATGTCAGTGCATTTTCTATAAATATTTTTACTTTTCTGACGTTGTCAGTTTGGTGCTATTCTGCTTCAGCTTTTCTTCAGGGAAGGAAAGTGTAAGTACGGCTGATGCCGTAGACTACCTCAGCACACGTACATTCTGTAAAAGGCCCTGAGGGGATTTCAACCTCTCCTGTTAAAAGTTGTATGGGAGCATTTCACAGGAACTCAGCCAGCTTCACACTGTGACCCGGCGACAGTGCCACAGCTTCTGTTCCAGGCCCTGGGCCCTGGTAACAATACACACACACACACACTTTGCCACCACTGTCTGGGAACAGGGGTCTCCGGAGAACCGACCTGAATTATTGATAAGGAATAACTTGACTGTCTAACCCCCAGATGGAGGAGTTCTGCCACTGTAGTAGTACACAGTTTGCTTTTTAAACTTATACATATTTCTAAGATAATATGGCTAATTTTCTGCACAAAAAGTACTAGCCGCACGCAGGGGCTCATGCTGATCACCCCAGCACTCTGGGAGGCCGAGTTGGGAGGATCACAAGTTCAAGTTCAGCTTGGGCAACTTAGTGACTTACTAAGAGTCTGTCTTAAAATGAAAAATAAAAACGAGCTAGGGATGTATCTCAGTGTGAAGGCCCAGGGTTCAGTCTCCAGGAAATCAATCAATCAACTGATGAAATTTAGAAATAAAATAAAGAATATAAATATTTTAGCTCTATGATAAATAGAAAATTGGTTCCTGAAGGTCAAAAATCAAAACATGCTAACACAAAATGAAGGTATTAGTTATTTAAAATATATCATTGATTTATTTTGTATAATTTAAAGTGTGTATTGAAAAGCTAATGTACCTGACTTTTTAAAAACATCAGTAGTAGAGTTTTATATGTCATGAATAAAACTAAGATAGCAGGTGTATCTAATTAATGGTTATGTAACTTCATTTCTTTTATATAACTTAAAATGTGTGTTGCAAATAAAACATGCTTGTGTTTTACAAAGCTATTAGCAAGTGTCTGTAGTTAATAGTCATGCCATGACAGTATGTGTAAAAGGCTGAGCAGCTATGATTTTTAAGCAGTGTTTTCTTTATACACGATTGCTTTCTTATTATTTCACATGAGCTTGACAAGGCACAATTCACATCCCATGGATCTGATTATTTGTGACCTCCTCAGAGTTTCAGCACACTAAAAGTTTTTTTAGTTTTTTTATTTTTTATTTATTTATTTATTTTTTTTGCGGCACCAGGAATCGAACTCACAACCTCGCACCTGCCAGGGCAGGCGCTTAAGCCGCTGAGCCAACCTCCCAGCCCTAGTTTTTTGAGGCAGGGTCGCATTATGTAGCTCAGGCCTCTCTTGCGCTCATGTTGTAGCCCAGCTGGCCTCGAACTCACAACGCTCCTCCTACCTCAGCCTCCGGAGTGCTGGGATTAAAGGCGTGCGCCACCACGCCCGGCTTAAAAGTTTTTTAAATGAAAATTTTTTTTCTTTTTTTATTAGTGCACATTTGTCTCACATATTGATCACATTCATTGTAGGGAATTTGTACCTGTACATAGTATGTCTTAATTCTTTTTCCCCGTTTCCCTCCCACTCGCAAAAGCTTTGTTCCCATTCTTTCCTTCCATTCTCTTTTTCTTTTTCCCTTCCTTCCCTCCCCTTTGCATTGTTCCCCTTCCCATTTGAACACATTCTTCCTACACCCCAATATCTATCCTCCACTGAACTCCTTATTTACCCTTTGAGGTTCTCACACAAGGGAAACAACTCCAACACACTAAACTGAAGTGGCCTTGAAGGACAGATGAGATGTAATCATCAGTGGAGGCTTGTTCCTGAGACAAAGAGTGGCGGCCCCTCTCATAACAGCAGGAGAAGGTCCTGTCCAGCGTGCACCTGCAGGGGACTGTGACTGACCAGGGGATTCAGCTGCCCAGGGTCCCCGGCTGGGAGGGAGTCAGGAGAGCTGGCAGGAGGAGTGCCCTGATCTCTGTCCCCTACTCTCCAGTCTCCTCTAGCAGAACACGACAGCAGCCTGAGAGTTAGAGGTCCCCTCCCCGGCGGTGCAGGGCAGTTCCCCAGGGCGCGGAGCAGGGCGGGGAGGGGCAGCAGGCAGAGCCACAGGGCGGCCCAACAGAAGACACGCTACGCAGCATGGCCCTGAGGTGGTTAATGCTAGCCACTTAATGCCTCATTCAAAAATAACTTTCAGTAATGGGAAGAAACATCTGCCCTTCGTGCAAGATGCTTTCTGGAAAATAAGCCATGTCTTTTTGCCCAGGGGACTTGGCCGTTTCTACTTCATCCTGTACCTGCGTTGCACATGGCACTGCTGAGTGGAGTCACCGAGACTGAGTGAGGTTTAGCGGGGTTAGGATGAGCTCCGGAGTGGAGTCAGGGCTCTGCTAATCTAGGCTGGACCCGGGCAGGTACTTAGGCTTTGAATTGCATGCGCGATTGGTTGGGCTTGGCTCATGAAGTTTCTACTGCCTGAAAGGGACAGGGGGAAACTCTTCTCACGGGCATGGCAGTGTTACAAAGAGAGGAGAATAGCAAGGCTACCAAAGGTCCGGGCTCCGAACGGCACACACGCACTTCTGACCACATGCATTCGAGCAATGCACATAGCAAAATCAAAACAAGGCATAGGAAAGAGGTTATGGCAATGAGATGAATGCAGAAAGGAATGAAAATCAGGGACAACAAAGCCAGGCGTGGTGGAGCACGCCTTTAATCCCAGCACTCGGGAGGCTGAGGCAGGAGCATCATTGCAAGTTCAAGACCAGTCTAGGCTACAAAGTGAGTTCAAGGGCAGCCTAAACTGCATAGCGAGACCTTTTTCTCAAAAAATAGGACTGAGGATTTAGCTCAGTGGCATAAGAGCCTGCCTGACAGGTGTGAAGTTGTGAGTTTGATCCCTGGTACAAAAAAACAAAAAAAGAAAAAGAAAGAAAATTAGGGACATTTAGATGTGTTACAATCCACATACTTGGCCATAACTACTCATTTACAAGCCCTCCCTCTTGCAAAACTAAAAGAAACCAGAAGAAAATACCCTGATCCCAGAACCTTCCAATACCTTCTGCCATGCTCACATCAACAACACATACACTAAAAACCTTCTGCCTCAGGACGTGAGGCCCCGTGTCCAGGATCTTGTAATCACGATCAGCTCACATGAGGCTGCTTTTGATCCGGAAAGCTCTAGACCAAAATGGCAAATGAGTTTGCTCAAATGGAGCTGCACACCCCAGGAACAAAGCAACCACACTCTTCATTGAAACACTGAAGAGAGAGGAGCGTGGTGCGGACACGTAATAGGCATTCATCTGTGGTGATTCTGGATTCCCATTTGGAAAGCGTTGCCCGTTCATCCTCCTCTGGCATTGAAATCGTCCTCGATTGGATCCCAGTTTCACGCCCACGGAGTGGCTCCATAGTCCGCTATCTTCATGGCCCATTGCTCCATCTCTTTTCCGAATCATTCTTCTTGACCTTGTCTGTTTTTTAAAATTTGTTTTTATCAGTACACATTTGTAGTACATAATGTTTACAGTACTGTGTGGAGCCGGTGCACACATGTCACACATCCTCTTTCCTTTTTTCATCCCCTGTTCCTCCCAGATCTTGATCTTCTTCCCTTTTTAGAAAGACCTATTTCTTTACTTTCTATTATGCACCTTTATTTTTTGCTCTTTATTTATAATTTGGGTTTCTCATACAAGAGGAGCCATGCAACATTTAAGCTTCTGTGTCTAATATATTTTACTTAACATGGTTTCAAGGTACATTTCTCTTCCTACAAATTACTCAAATTAATCCTTCTTTATGGCAGAGTAGTACTCCATTGTGTGTAAATACCACATTTTCTTCATCCATTCATCTGTTGAGGGACATATGGAGTGCTTCCAAGATTTAGCTATTATGAGTTGTGCTGCTATAATCACGGGTGTGCATGAATCGCTGTAATATGATGTCTCTAATTCCTTCAGAAAGATATTTGGAATGGGAAAAGGATTTCACCTCAAATGCCATTTATATAAGCTGGGCTAATTCTTCAGACTTCCTCATCTATGTAGATAGTTGGAAAGTCTCACATTTCCAGTGGAGCTGAGTCTCTTTGGTCCTGACTTCTAGTACTTCTGCCCATTAGCTCTCCCAAAAATATTGTGGTCTTTTCCATGATGCTTGCAGTACAAGTCAAGACCAAATCCATACCACATGTTTCTCTCATGGTTGTTTTCTTCTCCAGTGCATCTTGGCCACTTTAGTCTCCTGGGTGACTAATCCAGGAAACTCTTCATGTAACCCTTTCCCAATGCAAGAAATACTTCCTCTGCAGTGTAAAAATGCATCTGAGGGGTAAAAACCAAAATAGTCTACTAAAATAAAATATCAGCCATATAAAGTATTTGATGATTCTTTTATTTGACTCAAAATGAGTAAGTTAAAAGTTAAATTTCCCTAATTAAAAAAATTATCACTGGGCATGGTGACACATGCCAGGTGTGGTGGCACATGCCTGTAATCCCAATGGTTGGGAAGCTGAGGCAGGAGAATCACTGTGAGTTCAAGGCCAGCCTGGGCTACGAAGTGAGTTCAAAATCAGCATGAACTGCATAGTGAGCCTCTGCCTCAAAAAGACACATGCACACACACACACACACACACACACACACACACACACAAATTACCAGTATTAGACTTTTATATTATACATAAAAAGTTAAATCTCTTTTATCTGGAAATAGGCTCTTTTATCTGGAAAGCCCATCTTTAGAGCCCTGCTTAATGGTTAGACAGGATCTATGAGACACCCCTAATTCTTCCAGAAACCTTAAGAAAGTTGTGAGGGTTGAGTCCCAATTTGTTCCTGGCCCCATGGTATATCCTAACACTGGTTTCATCTTTGCTCTCATCGCATACATGAATCTCAGGATCTGGCTGGGGATGCCGAAGATGAAGAGTAGCATAACATTTGGAGCCAGCAACTTCTGTATTTACGATACTCTGCTTGCACACTTGAAATTCTCTTTTGATGTCATCTGTTTCTTACAGACATACATGCACCTAAAAGGGACCATCTCACAGGTTGCATAGTTTGATTAAAAATCATCTTACCCAGGTCTAAAATTCTTAAGATGCAAATTTGTGTCTTCCAAGTTAGAGGAAGTAAAAGTTCAATAAAAATAGGTATTTTCACATATATAACTTTTTCTTTACCATGTTCCAAATGATCAACCCCAAATCCATTGATATGTATGTAATTTATATTTTTTATGATCATACCTCACTTCTGGTACCAATTTCTGTATTGGTTAGTTATTGCTACAGTGACACTGCTAAAGGAAACTGACTCCAAAGCTTAAGCAAAATAATAGTTTATTCTCAGAGGTTGAGGCTGAAGTTATAGGTCAGGCTGAGCTTTCATCAAGCTGAGCCTGAATCACCATATAGGTCAGCTCAGTAAGAGGCCATCTGGAGGCCCGGGTGAGGGGACGCTGGAGGCCCTTAAGTCCTAAGCTTGGGACTGGTACCTTGTCAATTCTCTCACTAGCCTTGGACTGGCAAATCCCGTATCTAAGTGCATTTTCCAGTTGCAGAGAGGTATGTATCACGCTCACTACAGTCAGGGCAAAATATCTACACAGAGGAGAATTGGCCAACAATTTATTCCACTACCACTTGAGAGTCCCAAATAGCCCTGACTTCAACAATGTTGATAATTTTAAGAATTTATAAGCAGGGCTAGCAGAAAGACCATCTGCTTCTTTATTGCTAAATCTTTATTGCTAAAATTGTAATCAACGAGGGCAATCACTCATTATTATTCTATAGTTTCTTCGTAACACTGATGATCAAGTATATGTGGTTGTCAATTCACTCTTTTTAACTTTTTTCTAAATTTATTTGTAATTAATATATAATAATTGCACTTATTTATGGGACACTGTGTGAATTCAATACATGTATACAATGCACACCGATCAAATCACAGCGGTTAACATTTCCATCTTCTTAAAAAAATTATCCTTTCTTTGTGTTTAGAATCTGTGAATTCTCTTTCTCTAGTTCTTTAAAAAATACATATTCACTGGTTGTGAATTATCATCACTTTACTGGGTTGTGGAACACTAGAATTTACTCCTCTTATATAGCTATATTTTTGAACCCATTACTATATCTAACTTCATTCTGTCTCCCATCCCTTTACCACTTAACCTCTAGTAATCACTATTCTATGATTTTATTCTATGAGATAAACTTTTTTAGCTTCCACAGGTGAGTAAGAACATGTGATATTTCTTTTTCTATGCCTGGTTTACTTCATTTAACATGGTATCCTCCAGTACCATTGATTGTGCTGCAAATGCAGTATTTCATTGTTTTTAATGGCTGAATGATGTTCCGTTGTGTATATATACTATACTTTCTTTCTCCATTCATCTGCTAATGAATACCTAGCTTAATTCCACATTTGAGCTACTGTAAATAATGCTGCAGTAAATGGAGACTGCAGGTTTCTCTTTCATATGCTGACTTCAATCACTTGGGGTGTGTACCAAAAATAAGATACCTAGTTTATTTGATAGTTTTATCTTTACTTTTCTGAGATAGCTCCACATTTAGCACATTTAGGGCTGTGCTAAATTTCATTCCCATCAACAGGTTATGAGTTTCCCTTCCTCTGAGTCCTCTTCAGCCTATGTCATTTTTTCCTGCCCTTCAGCAACAGCCATTCTGATGAGTGTGAGATGACACTGTAGTTTTAATTTACATTTTCCTGATGATGAGTGCACTCTTAAAAATGTCTTCCATTTCACTACCCATTTTCATGTTAGAAAGTCATTTGAATAAACAGAATTTTAAGGGTTATGAAGAAAGTTATCACCTACTTTCTTCTCATTGCCAGTATCTAGGAACTGTCCATAGATTCCCAAAAATAAAACACAAAAACTAGTCTCATTTGTTTCACCTGCTATCACCTAACCAGCATCTTCTATTAAAAGCCAGGTTGTTCCATATAAATCCCCCAAATTCTCAGAGGACTAAGCACTATCTAATCCTATTGCTCTTGGAACTTCCTCCTGCCCTAATTTGAGAATCCCTCTTAGGCAGTTCGATATGTTGGCAATCTTAGTGATCTTAGTTGAAAGGTTAGGAAGTCAATTTTCTTATTGTTTACATTAGAATTTGATAATTTTATTTATTAATCCAACACCAAAATCCAGTGACTTCCTAAGAAATAATCCAAGACAATCTAATTTTAAAATATTGTCTAATAATAAACCTTTGTGTACTTATTCAGAGTACAGTGGGCTACACTTATCTATATTTTGTCCAATGTGTTTACTTACCATATGGGTTTGCAAAGCAATGGCCAAGTTTGGACATTTTCTCATTAATAAGTTACTCTCTTCTAGTCCAACTTTGCAACTATCTATTTTATTACTTTATCCAAGTTACCTAACTCTTTAGGCTTGGGAAAGGCAGTGCAAATGCTAAGAATAAAATATTTGATAAAAAACTTTTTGAAAGCTTTTTAAAACTTCTATTTAAGAATAAATTTATTGAAAGTTATTTAAAACTTTGATAGTTAAAACTACAAAATTTGCTGGGTGTGGTGGCACATGCCTGTAATCCTAGCACTCAGGAGGCTGAGGCAGGGGGATCACTGTGAGTTCATGCCCAGCCTGAGCTACACAGTGAGTTTCAACACCAGCCTGTACTACATGGTGAGACTATGTCTCGAAAAACAAAATGAAAAACAAACAAACCAAGAAACCTACAAAACTTTGTTAAGAGGAAATAAAGACAACCAAAACGAATGGAGAAATAGACCAGATTTATAGACTGAAAGACTCAATATTCTTTAACTGTCAGTTCTGCCAGAATGGATTAATATATTCAATGAAAATCCAATAGAAATCCCATTAAATAGTCTGATATTGAAACGTGACACAGGATAGATACTATTGGTTGAGCACTCAGAGCATAGATTCAAACTCGCGATTCTACCATATCCTGCCTTTACCTTCCACGGAGTGAAATTTCGCTGGTCACTGATCTTTTCCTTAACTAGCAGTGTTTGCTCTTTGTGCAGTTCATTACATGCCCTTACTTTGTGAGCAGCACTCTGGTTTTTGATAAACTGATGTGTTGGTAGTTTTTAAAATATGGTCAGTAAAACAGAGACGATATTAAAAATCATTCATCACTGAAATTTTCTTTTCTCATTTCTAAAGAGCATCAAAATAGTAACCTATTTCATAGAGTCTCTGCCAGGATTAAATGAGATCATGGAAGCTATTTGTGCAGACCCTGGCACACACCAGGGACTCAGTGGTGAGAACTGTCTAAAGGCAAAGAAAGGAAATAGATGTGAGTGGGACATGAACAGTGTTTTCGTAGCTTGTATAATATTAGCTGTGGAATGAATGAACAAGATTGGCTGCTGGGCTTCAGATATGGAACAGGTCATTTATGCAACTGTAGAAAATGGCTGTTTCAGAGAAAAATAAGCCAGTTAATTTCTGGCATATCAGTTAGCACTCAATCAACAAAAATAACCACTACAACAAATAAGGAATTGGGGATTTACTGTAGAATGTAGTCAATCTCAGGAAGGTGGTGACGACATCTGTAGACCACTGTGTTCTCTGCAGTGGTCTGAATTCACTGAATGGAAGCAAAGCATACATCAGAGATCAAAGCTGGGCATGAAACAGGTAGAAAGTAAGTGATACTGGCACAAGCAGCGGTACATGCAAACGCAGATGACAACCTAGAAATCCGGTTGCCTGCACCTAACCCTGGCATCATGGGTGACCTGCATAGGGAGCTGACATCTGCCCTCAAGGTGGCATGTGCCTGGCTCAGGGAACAGAACAACTGGAGAATATTTAGCGAGAGGAAAGAAGCTATGGACCCAGAGGCTCTGGAGGTCAAAAGTTAGCTGAAGATCAAGGGCAAGGTGTGCAAGCTGTAGCCATGTTTGGGGTCCTGCCCTGACATCCAGAGCTTGCTGCTATTTCTCTGCCATCTTTCATAGCTAGAAAAAAATTTCTGGAGCCAACCCTGAAACGGAACAGTTCAGGGAAGACTGTTCTGGGAAGTCTAATACAGGTGAGCTAAACTGTCACATACAAAACTGTCCCAAATAGAAAGGAAGTAGTAGAGCTCAATATTTTTCAATAGGGCCATTCTCAACACCTGTACTGATTTAACATGCTGTAGTTCTATCATTGTTCATTGTAGGAAATATATAAGAATAAATGCTTTTCATGAGTTTGTGATATTAAGAACAGCCGCATATTGATAAATAAGGGTATAAATGCCAAATAAATTAGGGTTAGAGCACTTACTTACCTAACATGCACAAAGTTCTGGGTTTAATCATGAATATGGCAAGACAGACAGACAGACAGAGAGAGAGAGAGAGGCAGACAAACAGAAAGGGAGAGAGAAGCAGACAAACAGAAAGGGAGAGAGAAGCATTTACTTTCCTCAAATGCTTATTAGGTATTAGGTATACTTCTTCATACCTTTCTTATCATAAAAATTCTCACAATAGCACAATTTGCCGTGCTTTTAATTTCAAAATTAAGCTTAGCAGTTAAATAATTTCCAAAGAAACCAGAATATATAGCCAAACTCAGTTCTAAAAGTGGACTTTTCTGATATTAGAGATCATGCATTTTGCATTTTGTATTTTATTACACCAAGAAAGAAGTATCATTGTTTAAGAGGTTAAGAAAAACTATGCAGAATTTTGTCCAGGCTTGGACATGTTACTGGCAGCTCTGTGGAATCAATGATGATTAGATGACCTAAAAATAACTCCTTAAAAAAGGCATCTCACCCAGAGAAGAGTGAGTGGAAAGGCAGAACGGCCCTCACATGTTTGAGAGGCTCTTGCTTGTGGGGCAGAGCGATTGTCAAAAAGGTGATGATTGTGTGACTGACAGGAAGGCGTTGACACAGGCGAAGGATAAAAATTCCCTCCAGGCAGGTAGGAGACACATAATTCACCACCCTTAGACAGCTCCCGGACCAGGGCACACTGAGCATGCCCAGGCAGAGAGGCCAGCCCAGCCCCAGCCCATCATGTCCTTTGAGGGTCCTGCCTGATCTGAGAGTGGACGCTGTCACATCCTCCAGCAGCTCCAGTCTGTCATTCTCAACGGTTTTGTAACCTCTGGTTCCTTCCAGGCTGTCCTGAAACTCTGGCTCCATGCTGGACTTCTCACCAGGTTCCAGAAGTTTCTGAGAACCCTGACCAATGACTGGATTGAATTTTTCCAGAGATACTCCACCCTAGCCCGCTCAGGTGTCAGACTTGTGAGAAGTCGCCATATCAGAAATGAGTGGGTGGAAAGAGCAAATGATCTTAAACTCTGAATCTAAAGATTTAATTTAGATAGAGAAATACATTTTCTGATAGCAAGACTTTTAAGAGCTCCAAATGAGAGTTACAGAACCTGTATGACTTAAATCTTTTAAACTAAAGCAGTTCCTTTTCTCTCGAGTTTGTTTTAATCATAGCTCTGCATTTTCAAATTTCGAAAATGCTCTCTCATTTTTCTTAATCATTCATTGGGAACACATGTCCTGAGTACCCACTATATATGGGATATTGGGCTAAATGTCAAGAAGATGAAGAATTTGAGGTCCACCCTGAATCCAAAGGGACTTCGCTTAGTCCCCACCACACATTCGAGTCATTTACTGGTGGAGAACTGCATGGCTCCCAAGGCCCTGGGCCAGCTGGGGAGTGCAGGGTCGCCACACTGCTGCACAGCTGCTGTGTCTCATATCTAGCTGTCCCCGAAGAGCCTCGTGTGCTCATAGGCAAGGCTTGGGGAAGATGACTGGTTTACTGAGGCTTACAACTGACTTGCTGTAAGGAAGTGGGGTCTGGAGAGAAGAGGCAGTCACTGAAGGTGTGACTTCGAAGGGTTTATCTCCCTCTCTAGCTCTTGCCTTGATTCACTCCCTGCTTCCTGGTCATCATGATGTGAGCAAGTTTTCCTCCACTGTGACCCTTTGTGTTGCTGTTTCTTCTTTGGTGCTGGCCAACCATGGACTGAAACATGAGCCAAAATGAACCTCTCCTTTAAATTGTGGGTGTTGGGTATTGTGTCTCGGCAATGAGGGAAGTGAAAAAGAGACCAGCCCACACTGCAGTCTCCCAGTCTCAGCCTCCTCCTGCAGAGCATCCTGAGACCACAGACCTGAAGCAGTCAGGCAGCAGCCCCAGCAGTTCCACCAGCTCAACTCTGAACCCGAGAGACCCCGTCTGCTGTCTCCCTGTCCCAGGAATCAGCCAGGCAGGGACAGCCACCCATCCTCTGTCTCACAGGAGAGCCAGGCAGTTCACTCTGAGCTACCTGGGACAGAGACCTGTGGAAGAGGTGTGGCCCTCTCCTGATCCATGACTATAGAAAGTGGCAAAGCATCCATTCCCAAGAGGACAAGCTGACTTAGACCTCCAGGTTGCAACTGGACAGCCCTGCTCATTCTGTCACCCTAAAAATAGCTATGCATTCCACTGTTAGAAGTTCAGCCTGAGAAGAAGAGTTTCCATCCCCAGAAAGCTATGAGGCAGACAAGCCTGAGCAAGTCAGCTCAGAGGCCCAGCTGAGTCACTTGTGCAGCCTTGGAATGTGACAGTATCCATCCAGGCCCACTAAGGTGGCTCAGCTCCCATGAGACCCTCAGATACAGACATACAACCCACCCAGCTGCCGGGCAGGCAGTGCCTCCTCATTTAGGCCCACAGGATGGCTCCACCACACACATAGCCTTTGCAAACTGACATGAACCCCTCACCCCCAGCTGGGTGTGTACCCCCAAACCTGCCCCATCTAAGGAAGCTACATATTAACCAGTGGTGCAAGCCACAGCTCCTGCAACTCAGGCCACTCAGACCCTGCACACATTATCAAAGCAGAGTATCACAGAAGAAGTCACACAGACCCTACACCCATGTGCCTGCCTAGGACACAAATCAATGTGTCCTATCTGCCCAACACGGCAGGACTCAATGTCAGGAGGTAATCTTAAACAAAAATCACCTACACAACTGATAGAGCAACTGACACACCAGACACACAAATTCTAATGTAGGAACACAAGAAGCATTAAAAATGAAAACTAACACAAGGTACAAAAGGAGCACAATAACTATAGCAACAGACCCCAAAGAGAAAGAAATCAATGAGTTGCCTGACAAATTTTCAAAAGAATAATTTTAAGGATACAGGATAATTCATTGAAATTAGGAAGACAACTCATTATGTGAATGATGTTTTTAAAAAGAAATAGAAATCATTAAAAAGAACCAATCAAAAATCATAGAGCTGAAAAACTCTATAAATGAAACAAAAAGTACAGCTGAGAGCCCTGAGAATTATAATCACAGAACTGGATAGGCAGGTGAAAGAATTTCTGAAATTGAAAATAGGTCATTTGAAATAACTCAACAAGATTCAAAAAAAAAAAAAAAAAAGGAGGAGGAGGATGAAGAGGAAAAAGATGAGAGGGAAGAGGAATAAGACAAAGAGGAGAAGAAAGAGAAAAAGGGGAGGAGTAAGGAAAATTAAGCTAGAATAAAGAAAACTCTTGAAATTTATGTGTGGCATCATTAATCAAGGAATGTCCAGAAGAAGAGAAAGGAAAAGGCACAGAAAAGCCATTCAACAAAATACTGTTGAAAATTTTCCAAATCTTCAGAATGATTTGGAAATTCAAATTCATGAAACTCAAATGAGCTTATTAAATTCAACCAAAAATATACTCTTCAAAGCATATTTTAGTCAAACTGTTAAAAGTAGATGACGAAGAGAAAATTCTGAAAAAACAGAAGTATTAAGTATAAGAAATACTCAGACTGAAAGCAGATTTCTCAAGAGAAACTACATGCTAAAAAGATGAAATGATACATTAAAAATTCTGAAACAAAAAAATGCCGACCAATCACACTATAACTAGTAAAAGTATCCTTCTGAAATGAAGGAGAAATAAAGTGTTTGCAAGAGAAACAAAATCTGAGGAATTTGCTGCCTCAAAATTGGCCCTACAAGAAATACATAAGGGAATTTTATAGTAGATATGCAAGGATGAGTACCATACCATCATGAAAATACAAGAAATTATTTTTGCTACGGAATAGGAGACAGAGACAGAGACAGAGACAGACAGAGACAGAGAGAGACACAGGGAGAGACAGAGACAGAGAGACAGAGAAAAAGACAGAAACAGAGAGCAGCAGTGAGAGACAGAGAGAGAGAGAAGCAGAGAATTGACCTCTATCAGTATAAAGTCCACTAAAACACAAACGAGAGCAAGAAAAGAGCAAAGAATGTACAAAACAACAAGAGAAAATTAGCGGAGTGACAGGAATATGTCCACTTACTAATGATTACCTTAGCTGGTCTCTTAGCTACACAGGAGACTGAAATGGAAGTGTCCCAAGTCCATACCTAGCCAGGGCAACACAGAGAGACCTTATTTAAAAAACAATAGCCAACAACTTTCAGCATAATGGGTTAAATTCTAGAATTAAAAGATATGACTGGCTCGATGGATTTAAAAGAAAAATAAACTAACAATATGCTGCCTACAAAAACCTGACTTCATCAGTAAAGAGACAACTGATGGAAAACAAATCAGTACGGCAAAGAGACAGCTACAGCTCATATCCATTGTGCTGTTCACAGTAGTCACTATATGGAATTAAAGCGGGTACCTGTTACGGCTTCTATCTAGATGTCTTCCCAAAGTCTCATGTGCTCATCATGGAGGCTTTGAGCGTGACTGGATGGTGGGTGGTGTGATAAGGGACTAGCCCACTGATTGGTTTACATAACTGTAGGTGATGGACTTACTGAAGAGGAGAGATCCACACCGGGCATAGGTGGGCATCAACCAATAAACTTAGAGCCAGGATGAAATAAAAAGGGATAAAAAAGAAGTCTCACTGCTTCCTGCCTGCCATGCCATGAGCTCTTTCTCCTCTGCCATGCTGCCCTACCTTGGAGCCTGCTGATTATGGACTGAAACTTCTAAACACTGTAGGCTAAATAAACCTTTCCTTCTTTAATTTGTAGGCATCAGGTATTTTACCCCAGCATAGAGAAAGTAACAAAGACAGTGTCCACAAACAGATGAATGGGTAAAGAAAATGTGATAGAATACACAATGGAATATTACTTAGCCATATAAATGAAATTCTGTCATTTGCAGCAACATGGGTGGAAATGGAGGACATGTTAAGTGAAGTGAGTCAGTCACAGAAAAACAAATACCACATCCTCTCATTTATATACAAAAGTCAAAAAAATTGATTTCAAAGCAGTAGAAAATAGAAAAATGGCTCTGAGAGTCAGGGAAGGGTGTGGTGGGTGGAGAGAGAGCAGGGGTGGGCACGGTTATTACAGTTGGGCGGTTGTGTACGAAGAATGAATTCTAATGTTCTGAAACACAGTAGAATAATTCATCGAATTATTGTGTGGAGACAGTTCATGAAATATTTCAAAACAGCTAGTGAAGGGATTTTTGAAAATTCCTGACAAAAAAGGAATGATGCGCATCTGAGCTGAGAAGCCATACCGCTTACTCTCATCTGATCACTGCCTGTGGTACACCTGCCCTGAAGTGTCACCACATAACCCTAAGTATGGGTAATTACTGTAAACCAATTAGAATATAAAGATATTCTTAACATGGGAGACTGGATCACTTAAGACTAAGGAAGACAACTTTTCTGACTTACACTAAAGGTACCAGACATGTACAAATTGTCCATGAAAACAAATATGTAATTTGATAATTCCCTTTTCTTGTGATTTACATGCCTGGTCTCTGCATCTCATTTTTGTAAATTGATACAATGATTATTATGTGCCTTGCAAATGTAGGTTCTACAGGCATCAAGAGTTGGCTATACTAATATGGAACTAGTAGTAAGTTATAAAAACTGCACTGTCGCAATTATTATTCTTAATAAAACTTCAAATACATTGATTTGCAATCAGCTACTAAAAATTTTTAAAATTTTTCTGTGTAAACAAAATGCATCTATCAGGTTTCATGAAATGATCATGGATCGATCATAATATTCATGACCATTTCATACTGTTTTTAATCGCTTTGTTCATTTTTCCACCTTAGTGTATTTGTAAATAGTAAGCCAAGTGTCTGCCATATATCACATAATAGCTTTCTAGGAACATTCCTAGTGCTCCGGTAAGGATTAACTAGATCTGCACGTAGCTCCTTTTCCTGACTTCTATCACTGTTCATTTAGTAGGACACAAATCTCATGCTTCAAACTTTCCACCAACAAATTTGTAAGTGAAACAGACAAGTAGCTGTGTGATGTTTAAAGCAAAAGCAACACTAAAAAAAAAGGAAGAAAGAAAAAGAAAATGATTCTCACAATTATTTAATGTTGATGACTGCTTGCAATGATTTTACCTTTTTTTCTATCTATCTAAACACACATTCAGAAGTTTCCTGATTTTTCAGTTGATATTACTTATTGATTTGCTACTTCAGAAGATGTAAATATGTGTCATCTATATTGCTTCCGCTACTTCTCTTACGTATACATCTTTCTCTCTAACTCTCTCACACACACTTACACACACTCATATGCACTTTCCCTCCTTATAACCCCCCAATTGCCATATAAAAATTTTCATTAGATTAATATTAAATTTCAGTATTATTAGAACTGTGTAAATATCATCACAGTTTGCACAATATCCTATGATCACATTTACTTTCTTGGTTTTGGTTTCTTATTATTTTTACTTCTCTACTTGCTGTCCTACTCTTACAGATTCCTGGTTCCTAGGAAACTCCAAATGCTGCCTCCTGTTTCCTTTATGCCTTTCCTTTGCAAACATAGATCCGTAGTATCTGCTTGGGAAACGTAAACGAGAGGCCAATGCCTAGAAACTATGCCTGTCTGATACCTTTTTTAATCACATTTTTATTACATTCACACTAAGTTACAAGAACTCTGCACATTCTCTTGAATGATTTCCCCCCAGAATTTTGAAGGTATTTATATTTATTCCTTATTTTCAGAACACATTTTGGAAGTTGAGTGCCGCTTTGATTCCTTGTTTTTTGACTTTCCTCACCCATCTTTAGAGTCATCATTCGAGCTGACTATGTGTTGAGCTGATGTTGATAATCTCGCTCAATCTTAGAACTCTCTTTAAATTCTAGAAAGGCTTGTAAGTAATTTATTTGAGCATTTTCTATTTGTCACTTTTTGTTACTCTCTTTTTAAAAATCCTTTATTAAAAAAAAATGTTAACCCCTACATTGATTTCCTAATTTCATCATCTTTCTTCTATTTTCTCTTTTCATAAATTTGAGGTATATTTCCTCACTTAGTTATTCATTACAGATGAATGCTTCGCTCCTATCATTTCTGAAGTCACATTTTTATATTCTCTTTTCTTTTCTCCAGTCTCTTCTTCCTGGTTCAAGGTTGCAGCAACGTCCTTGTTTGCCTGAAGACGTACTGTTTTCCTCTGCTCTTTGAATTTCTGCATGTTTCTTTGAAGTTTCCTTCATCATTTGTTTATTTGTGCTGACTCCTCTGTGCGATGACTTTTCTGCCTCCGGTTTCTGGTTTTTTCTTATCCACCCACGGGAAGCTGGAGGATTAACAGGTGGCTTGGTCATTCCGTGTTTAAGTCACTGGTCCTTTGGCGTGTGAAGTCGTCAGACTGTGCCGTTTTATGTGAGACCTGAAATGCTCAGCACCTCCAGGGCATTCTCCACCGAAGGACTGCTTTAGCGTCTGCTGTCTTATCTGGAAGACAGGAAGCTGGGCGCTGCTATTCTTAGATTCAAGGGAGGAGTGGCCAGGAGTCTCACCCTTCAAACTGCATTTTCCATTTAACCCTAGTGTTACAGCGCCGCGCCCTCAGCCCTCAGCTCTGTTTCTTTAATACAGACTCAGCAGAGATTAAATCTCTGGTTTCAGCCAGTCAAGGCACGCCGTGTGGCCTGGCTTCTGGGGTTGTTAACGTGAAATGTGTCCTAAGCCTGGGGCAGAAGCACACTGTGCACGTAGGAGCCAGATACAGTATTTCCGCGGAGAATCCTAGTGGACTGATCTGCCCGCCAGCCAGCGGGTGATAGTGTCCTGAACCGTTCAGCGCTGTGCTCTGGCAAGTCCTTCTAGGAACTGGAAGGCTGATGAATTAACCTAAAATAATGCTAGCAAACCCTGGAACTGCTCAGTGGGACGTTGAGTCACAAAAAAATGGAAGATTCTTTAAAAATTATCCTAAATCCCTCACAATCCCCTCGATTCTACAGCAGTGATCTCCATGGACCCACTTTGTCTGTTTACTCAGCTCCTATAAAGTCCCTGCTGTTAGAGGGGCCCCTGTGGTTCTTTCCTGCCGCTCCCTTAGACACCTCTGATGGCCACTGCTTTTCCTATACCCAGGGCAACCCTCACTCTCCCTCTATCCCAATGCTTCCTTCCCAGTGAGGAACTTTCATGTTTCACCTGGGTGTCATATTTACTAATATGCTTGAGCAAGACTTTTGTCTCAGAATCAAGGGACAACTATCCTTCTCTGCTTCAACTCAGGATCATCTTCTGCAGCACCCTTTGGTGTGGTTATGTTTATAAACACCCGAGTTTCCCATTGCTTGGAGGCCTTTAAGGAGAGGGGTGGTGAAGCTTTGCTCATCTGTCTTCCTGAAGTCTCCGCCCTGGACTGGGTCTCTGATCCAAATGGCCACAGTGTATGAGGCAGATCACTGTTTGCATAGTCTAGAACTTCTCCACCTGAAATACCTATTAAGAAGGAATGAGTTCAAATGGCTGAGAAAGAATATAGGAAGAGCTCTCCCCGCCCCCCATGCTCACCTGCCTGTAACAGTGAAAAACTATAACCAAATGCTTCCTACCGGTTCCCAGTTGCTATGAAGGTATCAAGGAAGACATCTGAGCTCTAAGGTAACAAAGGTCTATGTTAAACAGTCTTACGGACTGAAATCAATGCTTTTAAATTAAAATGAAATGGTATCCAGGACGGGCTCTGAAGTGCAGGTGTTCCAGGCTGTCTCTGACCGACAGCCTTCCCCAAACACTGCATTTAGAGCGTAATAGTCCAAAATTTCTAGCCAGATTCTCACTTGGTTTTATCTGAAAAAGCAGAAGGAAAGCTTTGCAATATAAGAGGAATTCAGATGGGAGAGGTAAGAGGTGGTTGAGAAAGGAAGTTGCATTTGTACCTGGGTTGGTGGGTAAGTCAGGGCCATGCCTTTCCCTGAGGTATTTTTAAACAGCACTGGCCTCTGAGGCCAGACACTGGATGTCAGGTCTGCTGTCTTGTTTAAGAGCATGCTCCATGCTCCTTGCTCTGCAGGGTACAAATCTTAGTAATTTATTATTCCACACATTTATTTTATGCTCTCTGTCCTGTTATTCTGCTGTTATCCTACCCCACACACAGTATCGCATCTCCCATGATAAAATCACAAGGACATAGTGAAAAAACTGTAGGATTTAAAATCAGGAGACATAGGAGTCTTCAGCTCTATCATTTAATAGCTTGGGAAATCAGAAAAATCATTTAACATTTGTGAGCCAAATTCCTACTCTGTAAAATAGGGGAAGATACCATAGTATTCTGAGGGTGGAGTAAACATCAAGTTTAATCATATTCACTAATACTTCTTGCACTAAAAAATGTCAGTCACTAGTATTCTTCACAGGAAACAAGGAATCACAAGTATTTGAATAACAGTGGCGCCAACCTGACCTTGCTAAGTACATAGATGTCTATGTTGAGGTTCAATTTTTAATGTAATTTTTAGGTGGAGCTCTCTCCTCACTTTGACAAGTAGCATTTGAAAACTATCTGGTCCAAGTGTATTATATAATAACAAATTTTTCTTTGCAGTGGTTACTATGATAGCAAATAACATAGTGATGAATTTGAGCCACCATGCTTTTCCTTAACTCATCAAAAAAAATTTATTAATGAAAATAGATAGCATTTCTCAAGTGCTTATTATGTTCCAAGCTGGGTTCTAAGTGATTTGTGAATACTATCTCATTAAAGCATTAACATCACCTGATGGAATATTGTCCATAATTTACAGATGAAGAAATTTTAAAAAAGTAACAGAACCAGGGTGTAGAACACAGGCATCAGAACCCAAAATCTGGATTCCTAATTAACAAGCTATAAGATGTCTCCATCTGACTGAGCCAGTTATTCACCAGAGAAAGCCAGCATTTAGGGCTGTAGGAGATGAGCCAGTCCAACCTCCCATCAAGTGGACAGATTAAGGCCCTTGACCACAGCCCTGAAAGATCTCCCCTCGACCTGTGCTGAGCCGACAGGTGCATAATTCTGGCGCTACACCCCTGGCTCAGCCGGAGCCAGCTCTGGGTGACGTGGAGTCAAAGTGAAGATGTTTCTCTGTACCAGTGACCTTGTCCTCACTATCCCTGTCCTCAATTTTTCTTTCCCTCAGTTCCCTCACGAAAATCTTCCCTTTCCTTTTCAAATATCTCCCTTTGCTTTCCATTAGATAAGAGGATAATTAAAGCTTGTTTCTCAGGGCCAGAAATAAGTTACCATTAGAATCTGATATCCTAGTATTGTTGTTTTCTTGAAATGTTCACCCCTCCATTTCTTAAGCAGATGAAGGTCACAGGCTTTCAGAAAGTAAATTGCAATTCTGTTCCTTTCTCTTTGCTTATTGTGCAGCAAAATGGAAGAACTGTTTTTGTGAAGCTGGGTCAAGAGTGTCTATTCGGGGGTCTATTCTCAGCTGGAGGACCAGGGCCTCTCTTCCCAGTCCACCCCAAAGAAGGGGCAGAGGAGGGTCAGGGAGTCAAGCACCAGGGGTAAGGAGGTGCCCATTGCTGATGCTGTGTCTCTCACAGGTGAAATGAAAAATCAAATCCTCTCCTCTCTCTGCAGCACGGTCCTCTCTGAACATGACATTAACTCGTCCACCTGGAGAAGAGCGGTGGTAAAGGGGGTGATTAGCGAGATGGGCCTGAACAGCTGGGCTCCAGGAGGTTGCATTGGAGGAGGAGGAGGGGCCCCATCAGGCCCTGGGCCTGGTCCTTCTATCAACAGCAGCAGCCGCAGCAGATGAAAAGCTAGCAGAGGTGGGGGCAGGGGAAAGCCCGGGCTGTAAACATCTCTTGCCTGTTGCCTAGAAGCCGTGGCAGCAAACAATCCAAGGGCTGCTCCTAGATTTTCAAAATTTCCTTTCTACGCAGGCCCTGTTCCTTTTTCAAACGTGCAGCCATTTTATAAGGTCATCAGCACACAAGCGACGTGGGCATAGATCAGAATCACTTCCTAGCCACTACGTGTAATTGCTTACATAAAGTGGCCAATTATTGTTTAACTAAAGCTTGTTGGTGTTAGGGCATTAATCCTGAGGCTTTTATAAACCTTTAAATGACTACTTTATAGGAGGGACTCATATCTGTAAGAATCAAAAAAAAATTTTTTTAAAGAGGATGTTTTGTGGATGGGGAGAATTTGATAATTCCTGAACAATAGGTTTCTGGAATATGCTGTGAGTGGGGACAAGAATTTTGTATTATAAATTGATGGAAAATGTGGTAATGGTAATGTTATAGGCTGTCCTGGCAGAAATGAACTATGAAATATCACACACAGAGCAAGAAAAGGGCAGGGTGGTAATAGTGGAAGATTTTAATTACCTCGGTATGGGACAGGATTACATCAAGTAGAGAGAAAAAGGTTGGATTTGGTGAGAAACTGATTTCCAATTTAATGTGTACATCACCCAAAAAGGAAGCAAAAAAATGCCAGGTTTAAGATTAAATAATATTCGAGACTCCCAGGAAAGAGGGGCTAAAGGAAGCAGTGGTTAAATCTCATTAGGCATACGATTTAATCTCAGAAGCCAGAGGTGTTCAGAGGCAACACGGAAACTCAGGAAGACAGAAAATAAAATACAGCAGATAATCATAAATTCAGAAAAAGACAAACTAGTGAATTAAGGTCAGGGTAAATAGCAGGGAAGTGGCTTTTAAAAACACAGCATCAACCAGAATGTCAGTCTCGCTAATAAGTGGTAAATTTGCTTAGCATTTTGCAAGATCAAAGTGGAAAAGTAATGCTTCTGGAATGATACGGGAAAGAAAAGGGTCCCCTCCTCTTCCAAGATCCACAATGTTTAAAGGACAGAAGATACTCTAGACCTGGGGTGGAAGTCTAAGAGACTCGGGGAGAAGAGGAAGCAAAGAAGTGACCCAGTCGGAGGGTAAACTCTTCATGACATTGGAGCACACACCCCAGGCTGGATTGAGGGGGCCACGAGGGGCTGAGAGGGAAGCCATGAGGAGGAAATGAAAGAGCCTTCACCTGCCTGCTTGCAATGCAGCTGCAAGTCACAACCCAGAAACTGGGATACATTTTCTTAGGGAGAGGGAGATGAAATGTTAAAAGGATTTTATACGATGCAGGAGCAGAGACTGGGCAATTAGAACTATTAGAAGTTGACAGGGCAGAAGACCCAGGTTAAGGATGTCACTGAAATCCAAGGGAAGTGCAAAAGACAACGCCCTCAGCAGCAGTCTTGGTGATTTGCTCTGGTGATCAAGAACCAGGGCTGGGAGAGCTTTTAGCACTCGGTTTTGCAAAAGGGCTTAGAAATCCAGTTGAGTCTATTCTGGGTCCTAGTTGTAAAGCAGGCAGTCCTGACCCTCACTTTGCTATCTGGTGAAGAGTTAACATTACCTTAATAATTTAAAAATAATTGACATTTTCACAGAAACAGAGCATTTATGCACGTAGCAATGGAAATCTCGTGCTGCTTCTCAATTTCTTAGATTACTGGTCATAGAAAATCCCTCTCTAAGTTGTCTGCATTATGATGACGTGGTAGAAGACTAAACAAGAATAAATGCAAAAGACCCTGAGCTCAAAGGGATGTGTGCATGTCAAAAGATTTCAGAAATCACTGTTTTCTTTCTCACCTTCATCCTCCCAGTGCTGTAATTATTAAACGCACACTGTGTGCAGCCTGACTGTGGGCCGATGGCTGATGGAGGAGTTGATCTTTCCCTGTCTTGGGGTCTGGATTCCACACTGATTCATCTACTGCCTTGTCCTACTTTTCTTATCAACTTGCACATCTCCACATTATCCCTAAAAATGCCGACAGAGGCTGGGACCCGGATGAGCAAAGGCCCCACCTACCAGGCTCCAGCTGTGTTTCTCCGGCCAATCAGCATGAAGCAAAGGATCACAAGAAAGCTGTGGGGTTAAAACGTAAAGGGCGAATGGTATTACTTAACGTTCATTAATCACTCCATCACTTTTTCTTTTGCCCCTCCTCCCTCTCTCTTTCTTCCTTCCTGCCTACGGATGCATGTGGAATTCCCTAGACCGGAGTGTGAGATTTAACCATCAAAGCTTGCCGCTAGGTCATCGCTGCTGTCTCCACGGTATAGAGCCCACAGGATCCAAAACCACATAAGGAAGTGCAAGACACAACCATAGACAAGTACAGAAGGAGACAGAGACGTTAACCAAGTGAAGACATAGTGTAGAGGACTATTTTAAATACAAAATGGCAATTCAGGGAACCACAAGATGACACAACCAGATCATTGCCCTTGTTTTGGACTTTTGTTTCTTTTCTATCAAACCCTACCACACTGACCACATTTGTTGTCAGATATAATTTCTTAGGCTTTATTAAAAACAAAAGTGCAAAAGCAGAAAATGGAACCACACAGCGAGTGGGGAACTGGCTGATTTAGAAAAAGGATCAGTAATTGCTCACAGGTTTCAGAAATGTGTGCACATTTGTTTGACCTTTTAATAAATCACACGCAGGAGTATAATTCAAATAATTTAATTCTGATGGTTACCAAAAAATAAAGTGAAATAATCAAGGATGGTGAAGAGAGGTGGCAACACTGACATGATTGAACAAATTAGGCTCTGTGGACCTACAAGGAAAATGTGTAGCTCATGCCAAGAAGTGGAAAATCATGCAGCCAGGGGGAGCTATGACCACCAACAAGGTGCTACCGTGGGGATGGTGATATAAAAGTCACCCTTAAACAATACTTCCTAAATTTGTAATCAGCTATCTCATTAGAAACTGGTGAAATTATTCTTACAGATGTCCAGAAAAATAAGTGAACTCTAATTCTAAAGCTGTACAAGGATTCACTGTAGCTTGAATACTCATCCACTGTTAGCCGGGATACACATCCAGCACAGCCTTGTTGTTCTGTTTCCTGCAAAGCCTAAGCCAGGAAGATGGCTGATTTATGGATCAGCTTTACCTTTCCTCTCTACTTACCATCTCTCCTGAATCCACATGAAGTCACCATGCCAACTCACGTTCTCCAATCTTAGTGACCAACAAAAAGCAGGACTCCCGGAAAACGGGGGGATTTCCTTCAGTACTCCCAAGTCTATTCTTTGTCTGCTTTCCCACATTTTGATTAATATTTTTCTAGCTCTCCTTCCATACCATATCAAAACTGATGTTATGTTTTAGATCTAAAATTTCCCCCAAGATTATCATATGTTTGGAAGTTGATAGGATCACAGGGGCACCATAGTCATCGATGGATTCGTCCCTAGATGAGTGCATAACAGAATGTGCAGCCAGGAGGTGGGGCCTGGGTGGAGGTGGGTCACTGAGGGCGTGGCCATGTATTTTTGTCCCTGACTCTTCTCTTCTCTCTCTGCTACCTGGTGGCCATGGGTTGAGCACCTTTTCCTCTACCATGCCCCTTTGCCATCCTGTCTTGCTTTGAAGCCAGCTGACCATGGACTGAAACCATAAGTCATAATAAAACTCTTCTCCTTTAAATTGTGAGTGTTGGGTATTTTGTCCTAGAAATAATAAAATTATTAAGACACCACTTAAAAAAAAGCTGTATTTATTCAGAGCAGAATATGTACCACATTTACCTGAGTTATTTCTTATTATCTCATCACTGATCATGAAAGAATAATTCTTCTATTTCTGAAAGAGAAGAATTTTAAAGACATAGTAAATAGATGAGGGAGATTTGCCTGGAAGAAGGTGTGGACAAAGAAGGGTACACTATGAGTCTTATCAAAGAAAGAAAAGAAAAACTTGTACAAATATTTTAACACTAAATTTATTGAGACATCACAAGATTAATGTAAGTTACCTTTGGCCTCCATAATTGCAAAAGGTGCTCAAAGTGGTGCCTGTTAGCTTCCAGACACTTATTAGTACAGAAAACAGCTGCTAGGGTAACCTTAATCATTGAGATTGCTGCACATGTATTTTCAATATCTTCTCTAAGAGCTGGTAGTGTAGTGGGTTTTCTGTGATATACAACATCCTCTAGGATCCCCCATATGAGGGTAACACCATCTGTTGAAAAAACATCATACTATTTTTCTTTTCTTGAAGTGTGTATACATTTTTGGTGATACACATATATTCAAACTGATTTCAGCAAACTGTAGCTCTGGGCCAAGAACTGCCTCTGAATTGCTTTTGACCTTTAGCAGATCAATTAAAATGTGTCTCTTTTCTTTCATTTCACTGATAAAAATAGAAAAGAATGGCCCCCCAAGAAATTGCTGAAATGTAAGAGATGATCCTTCTCAATAGCTTTGGGATAAACACCATGTTTCTGTCACTTTCTGTGGGACACATTTCCCAACATGTATCTTAAAGGAGTAGCGGTTTGTGTGGCTTAAGTTTCCAGTAGATTCAGTCCATGGCTGTCTGATTATGAGGCAGAAATGACCTGGTGGAAAGGTGTGGTAGAGGGAAGCTGTTCAACCTGCAACAGCCAAGAGAGAAAGGGGGAAGCTGGGGACAAGAATACACCCTTCTGGATCATACCCCAGTGACTCACCTCCTAATAGTACATTCAGCGTGAACTCATCAGTGGAGAAGTACAGCTCCCCCATGGTCCAAATGTGTCCCAAAGCTCCACCTCTGTAAAAATGAGACTGGTGGGGGACATTTTAGGTTGAAAGTATAACATATGATATGAATAGCATTACTTTAAAGTAATGACATATATATCAAATATGAATAATTGTGAAATGAAACTTTATGAAACAATACTTTAATGTATTAGAAAGTCTCTTCTGGAAAGTGTGAAAGCCTGAAGAAAAATTATTAAAATGAAAGTATTTTAGATTTTGACTATCTTGACATAACTTCTGATAAAAAAATTCCACTGTGCTAATTAAATGTTCACCTTTTATGATCATCCCTCTCATTTCTCTCCCTTGTTTGCCACTGCTGCTGCTACAACAAAATTGAGAACAATACCTCAGCCATTTGGTTTCCTTAACATGTGATTTTTCTATCAACAGATACAAGCTTAGGTCATTCTAATACCTCTTCTCAATTTAATGTATGCTTTTTTCTAGTTGCAGATACCAGATATATTTTACTTAGACTTTTGTGAACAATAATTTATCTTTTAATATTGAGCTGTATTCATACATTACAACATTGGTGATTTATTCAGAGACCATTTATAATCAAAAGATGCTTAATAAAGATTTCGTTTTTTTCATTTTCAGAACAATTTTTCAAAAGCAATTATAACCTTTCTGTAATATTAGCATCTGTGTATATAGAGATCATTTCTAATCTACAGCTTCTAATGCCAATTGTGTTTATGAAAAGTCCTATGAAATTAACAAATACTTCTGAGATGTTAAAGAATAATTTTAGAAAAAATAATCCATAACCATATTCCAAAAAATATCTAGGAATAGACTAGGAAAGACCACAAGAAAGGTCAAAGTTGAAATTAAGCCATTAATATGGACAAAAGTTGATTTTAAAGTTGTACACACACAGAGAAACACACATGACATATGCATACGAAGGTCATGTAAGTTGTATATGTGCTGTATTATTTTATGGCTAATTTTAGTTTGTATCCGGTATTATAAAAACAGCTTTAAAGTTAACCAAAGCATATGCTATTAGTGTAATGAAATATGTACAGAGCACGGACTTCATCAACTGTGTTTACATTTAATGAATACTTTGAAATGCTCCATATGTAGGAGTGACTCTGCAAACCCCAAACCTAAAATGGTATATCAAATTCTTCAGCTTGTATAATGCTTTTTATATTCTTAGATCATATCTATAGTCCTTAAAATACAACTCTATGCAGAAAGTTATTTATCTTTCTATACACTGAAAGTTAAATTTTCATATTTGTCCAGTTTCAAAAAGACTCCCGGGTAAGGAAAGTCAAGACAGAAACTGAGACAAATTAAAATGCTATAAGAAAATACCATAAACTAGGTAGCATATACACAGTGTAAATTTATTTCTCACAATTCTAAAGGCTGGGAAGTCCAAGATGAAGGTGTTATCACATGCTCAGTAAAGACCTGCCTCCTGATTTATAGAATTGCACCTTCCTGCTTCAAAGGCAGACATCTTTGACTGTGTCTTACAGGACAGGAGGAACAAGAATCTCTCCAGATCTTCTTCTGTATGGACATTTACTAATCCCATTCATGAGGCCCCTGCATTTATGACCTGATGATTTTTCAAGCATCCCACGTTCTAATGCCACCACTGTGACAGTTAGGGTCTGTATCACATGAAATTTGAGGAAGCACAAAGATTTGGATCATAGCAGGTAACTTGTAGGAAAGATGGCACCTTTCCTTGGCCTCCATTTTACCAAATGGATCCATTTTACTAAATTGACTGGCCCTCGAGGAGCATCTAAATTGCAGAATTAATGGTTGATTTTGAAATCAAGGTAAACAATTCCATCAGTAATTACTCGTATAGGAAGACATATGTACAGTTTTGTTCAATGAAAATTATAAAATGATATGCACACCAATTCATCATTTTTGTGAGCAAGGAATAAGAAAATGTTTCAGTAGATTAACTATGGATAGTAATGATTATCTGTAAGTGATGGGGCTGAGGAAATTATCTTTACTTTATAATTTCTTTTTTTATTAGTACATGTTTAGCACTACAATGAACATGTACCTTTTTTCGTCTGAAAACTGGATATTTTTAACCTTAAAAATAAAAGTCTGTCTTTTCTCTCAAGAAATGCTTTTAACATAGCAGTTTTTCATGTTAATCTATATTTACATACTCCATAATTACATAAATAAATGGGTCTAGTAGCTAATGAAGGTTGAAGTTTATGTTAAGTTAACCAGAATTTTTAATCTAATTATACAATAGTATCAATTTTGAGAATATTAAATTTATTATGTGCTAACAATTGGAATTTATTGACTCATGAAACTAACAGCTATTGGTTTGTTTCTTCAACTGGATCAAGAGATTGCTAGACTCATAAAATTATTTAGAGATGAAGGAGATTATTCAGTTTAACCCATTAATTTTACAGAAAAGGATAAATTTCAAGGAAACTCGATAATTATCCATTGTCATTCATGTACTTCATGGCAATCAAGGGCTGTGATGTTGCTTTCATTCATACAAAAAAGAAACACAATTTACTTCTTCCTTCTAAAATTCTTGGCTTTACATTTTTTGAAATTCTCAAGTTGCCTTTTTTTCCATTTTAAATGTGCTTAAGTTAATCCCTTTAAAACTTCTTTTAATCTTAAAAATATATGTTTCCTTTAAAGCAATTTAGGCACTCATGGTTCTAAAAATAAATGTTAAATATAAAGCTGTGTTTGTAAAATATTTGACATTTTATACTGATTAAATTTTATTAACTTGTTGAATTTTAAAGACAATTTAAATATTGTCTACCCAGCCAAGGTGTAAATTCATACATTGTCTGAGATATATATAAACAGTCATAATTACCTTAGTGTTACACATAGACACACACATACACGGTTATGACTCTACATTTTTTTGTTTGGGTGATAAATAATGGTGATTATGACAGTTTGTTTTACTTTGTATTTCATGTAAGAAATAATTTGAAACATTTATCACTTTTAGGTAGCTGTGTGGCATAGAAGAAAGAGCTTTAATTTTAATTATATGGAAACTCAATCCACCTATGAACATTTGGAAAGAGAAGCTAATTGCTCTTCCTTTTATGAGCCTCGGTTTTCTTATCTGAAAGTAAGATTTAAAATACCTAGAAGTGTTCTTGAATAATAAAAAATCTTTTGTAAAGCCGTCAGTTTATTGAAGGTCACATGCAAAGCATTCAATATATTGCAGCTTATTTTAAAATTTCAAAATATTTGAGAAATAAAAATTATGTATATTCAAAGTATACACTATGATAATTTGACAAATGTAGGAATTGTGCATTAATCACCAGAGTCAGATAACCATATCCATCACTACCCATAGTTATCATTTCTGTGGAGGGGCAAACTTTTGAAATCTGTCTCATCAAATTTCAAATAAATAATACAGTATCATTAACTAGCATTATTTGTCACCGTGTTACGTATTAGATCTCTAGAACTCTCATAACTGAAAGCTTATACCAACATCATACTTCCCCTCCCATTCCCCAGCTTCTGCCAACTACTGTTCTACTCTCATTTCAAGTATCAGGTAATGGGTTGGGGTTTTATCTCAGCAGCGTAAGCACCTGCCTAGCAAGTGTGAGGTTATGAGTTCAATCCCCGGTACCAAAAAAAAAAAGCAAGTATCAGGTAAAATAGTGAAAGTGCACATTATTCACTCTTGTTTTAGTCCCTTGAAGAATTGATCCTTTTATCATATATAACTTTCACTGGTTTCTCGTTTTACTAAAAGTCTATTTTGACTGATTTAAATAAATTCATCCTATATTTTTTGATCATCATTTTCATGGAAAATCTTTTTCCACACATTCACTTTCTGCCTGTGTGTCCTTAAGGTTATGTGAATCTTTTATAAGTAGCATATTGTTGTTTTTAAAATTCATTCATTCACGTACTTTGTGTCATTTGATTAGGTAAGATAATGCATTTCCATTAAGAGTAATTATGGTTAGATAAGAATTTATGTTGCCGTTTTGTTAGCTGTTTCCTGATTGTTTTGTAGTTCCTTCATTCCTCTCTCTTCTTTTTTTTTTTTTTGCTGTCTTCCTTTTGATTTATTGATTTTTCATAGTGCCATGCTTTGATTCTTTTCTTTTTATTTTTTTTCTGTAACTATTAGAAGCTTTTCTCCTTTGTGGTTACCATGGGGCTCACACACATCTCAGTATGAGAACATTCTATTTTAAGTTGATAGTAACTTAGCTGTCATCACATACAAAATCTCCATACATTTACTTAGTCTTATCTCCAACATTTTATGCTACTGATATCACATTCCACATCTTTCTTTATTGTGTATCCATTAGCATATTGTTGTAGCTATAGTTAATGCTTCTGTCTTTTAACTTTTATATTAGAGTTAAAAATACAACAGCATCACAGTAGGATGGTATTCTAAGTTTGATCATACATTTACATTTGCCAGTTACTTTTATACTGCCATGTATTTGTTTGACTGTTGTGACTTAGTATTCGTTTATTTCAATTTGAATAAGTCCCTATAGCATTTCTCATTGTGATGAATTCGCTCAGCTATTGTTTTTGTCTATGAATGTCTTTCTCTCTCCTTCATTTTGAAAGACAGTTTTGCTGGGTATAAAACTATTAACCTGGTGTTTCCTTTCAGCACTTTGAATATACAATCTTACTCCTTTTCTGGTTTGCAAGGTTTCTGTTGGAAGCCCTGTGACAAACTCATTCCTCATTCCATATATTCCTTGTATGTGATGAATCTCTTTTACTGGGTTTATTCTAAGATGTCTTTGATTTTTGAAATTTTGATTTTAATGCATTTAGGTATTCTATGGATTTAACTTGTTGTTGTTGTTGTTGTTGCTGTTGTTTTTGTGGCACTGGGGATCAAACTCACAATCTCATGCCTGCCAGACAGGCGCTTAAGCCACTGAGCCAAACTCCCAGCCCTGGATTTAACTTATTTAGAGAGATTCATGAATCTCAATGTCTAATACCCTTACAAGCTGGGGAAAAGTGTACTTCTTTAAACATGCCATAATTTATATATTCATATAATTGATGGTGGGCCACATGTCTCCAATGCAACACATCCCACAGTTGTGCATTTCTTTTTTTTTAATTTAAGAGAAAAAAGACACATATAAGAAAGACAAAAAGCCAAAGAGACAAACAAACGACAACAGCAAATCCAAAACAGTAACATTATAGGTTGAAAAAACAAGATGATAGGAACTTGACAATGGTTGCAATATTGTGTATTGTTATCTTCAACACAGTTGTCTACATTAACAAATAGACACGTAAAATTGATCTAATCATGGGAGTATTAACCGATCTTTCTCAAAACTAATACATTCAGCAGTATAGTCATTTTAGTTATCTTACATATACCTATATACAGATTTCTATCTTTTTCCTTTTCCCTTCCTTCTTTCCTCCTTTTCCCTTTCCCAATTACTTTTGCTCTTTGAGCAGTTTCTTACCTTTATACAGTATTTATTGTAGATTTTAGATCATATATACTGTTTCCGTTTCTTACACTAGGGACACAATACAGCATTTACAGGTGAGTTTGATTTATCTCACTTAGGAGTAACGTCTCAAGTCGTGTCCATTTACTTATAAAAGTCTCAAAGAAATTTTTCTTGATAGCTGAATAGTACTCCATGGTATAAAAATACCACATCTTTTTTATCCATTCATTGATTGATGGGCACTTGGGTTGTTTCCAAGATTTCACTCTTACAAATTGGGTTGCTATAAACATGCATGCACAAATATCACTGTGGTATGATATTTTCAGTTCTTCTGGGAAAATGCCCAGAAGTGGGATAGCTGGGTCAAATGGGATCTCTAATCCTAGCCTTCTTGAGGAATCTCCACACTGATTTCCACAGTGGTTGCACAAATCTACACTCCCACCAACAGCAAAGGAGAGTTCCTTTTTTCCTACAGCCCCTCCAGCATTTGTTGTTGCTTGATTTTTTAATCTTGGCCATTCTTTCTGGGGTGAGATGGAATCTCAATGTTGTTTTAATTTGCATTTCCCAAATAACCATTGATGTTGAACATTTTTTCATATATTTATTTGCCATTTGTATTTCTTTCTCTGAGAAGTGTTTATTCATCTCAGATGCCCATTTTTGGATTCGGTCCTTGAATTTTAGGGGCCTGATTTCTTTTAATTCTTTATATGTTGTAGACAGAAGTCCTTTGTCTGATGGACAATTGGCTAAGATATTTTCCCAGTTCATGGGTTTTCTTTTCAGTTGGTTGGAAATTTCCTTTGACATGCAAAGACTCTTCAGTAAGACAAAATCCCAGTTGTTGATTCTGGGAAGCGTTTCCTGTGCAATTTGATTTTGTTCATGAACTCTCTGCCTACTCCTATGTCATCAAGATTTTTACCTACTTTGTCTCCCAGCAAGTTTAGTGTCTCTGTTTTAATATTCAGATCTTTGATCCATTTTGCCTTTATTTTAGAGCATTTTAATAGACGTGGATCTAGTTTTAGTTTATGGCATATAGAAAGTCAGTTTTTCCAGCACCATTTGTTAAAGAGGCTATCTTTTTTTCCAGTGTACATGTTTGGCCCCTTTTTCAAAGATGAGGTAGCTGAGTGTGTTTGTAGTTGTGACTGTATCTTCTAATCTATTCCATTGATCCTCAGGTCTGTTTTGATTCCAGTACCATGCTGATTTTATCACAGTAGCTTTGTAATATAGTTTCAAGTCAGGGATTGTGATGCCTCCTGCCTTCCCTTTGTTGCTCAGAATTGCCTTTGCTATTATAGGTGTCTTCTGGTTCCAGATGAATTTCAGGAATGCTTTCTCTAGCTCTGTGAGGTATGCAAGTGGTAAATCTGTATAACAATTTTGGGAGAATGACCATTTTCCTGATGTTTGTTCTTTCTATCCATGAACAGGGACTATCTTTCCATTTTCTGAAATCCTCTTCAATTTCCTTTTTCAGAGTAATTTAATTTTCACTGTATAGATCTTCTACTTCCTTTGTTAGATTGATTCCTAAGTATTTCATTTTTTTGGATGTTATAGTGAAGGGTGTGGTTTCCCTTATTTCTCTCTCAGTGACTTTGTTGTTTGTGTACAGGAATGCTGTTGATTTTTGAGTGTTCACCTTGTATTGAGCAACATTACTGAATTTGCTTATTATATCTAGAAGTCTTTTAATGGATTTTTGGGGGTCTTACATGTGGGGTATCATATCATCTGCAAATAATGATAATTTTACTTCTTCCTTTCCTATCCTTATTCCTTTTATTTCTTTCCCTTGTCTAATTGCTCTGGCTATTATTTCCAGAACTACATTGAATACGAGTGGTGATAATGGGCATCCTTGTCTTGTTCCTGATTTTAGGTTGAAAGTTTTCAGTTTTTATCCATTTAATAAGATGTTGGCTGTTGGTTTATGATATATGGCTTTTATCAGGTTGAGATAAAGACCCTCTATTCCTATTTTCTATAGAGTTTTTATCATGAATGAGTGTTGGATTTTGTCAAAAGCTTTTTCTGCATCTATTGAGATGATCATGTGGTTCTTGTCCTTGGCTCTGTTGATACGGTGTATTAGATTTATTGATTTGCATATGTTGAACCAACCCTGCATTCCTGGGATGAATACCACTTGATCATGGTGCATAATCTTCCTGATAACTTTCTGTATTCTATTTGCCAGTATTTTATTGAGAATTTTTGTGTCTATGTTCATTAGGGAGATTGTCCTGTAATTTTCCTTTTTGGTTGGGTTTTTCTCTGGTTTTGGTATTAGGGTAATACTTGTTTCCAGGAATGAGTTACAGAGACTTACTTCCCTTTCAATTTCATTGAAGAGTTTGATGAGTGTTGGCATTAAATCATCCCTAAATTTCTTGTAGAAATTAGCAGTGAATCCATCAGGTCCTGGGATTTTCTTTGTTGGTAAGGTTCTAATTATATTTTCAGTTTCGTTAGCTGAAATGGGGTTTTTCAGCAGTTTTACATCTTCTTGATTCATCTTTGGTAATTCATAGATTTCTAGGAATCTGTCCCTTTCTTCTGTGTTATTGAATCTATATGAGTAAAGGTTTTCAAAGTTGGTGTTGATGATCTGTATTTCCTCGTGGTCTGTAGTGATTTCAACCTTTTCATTACTTATTGCATGAATCTGAGTTTTTTCTTTCCTCTTTTTGATAAGGTTGGATAGAGGTTTATCAATTTTATTTACTCTTTCAAAGACCCAACTCTTCAATTCATTAATTCTTTGTATTGTTTTCTTAGTTTCAATTGCATTAATTTCTGTTCTGATCTTGATAATTTCCCCCCTTCTTTGGGCTTTGGACTTCACTTGCTCTTCTTTTTCTAGAAGTTTGAGGGGCATCATTAGGTTATTTATGTGTGTTCTTTCCCATTTTTCTGATGTGGGAGTTTAGTGCTATAAATTTCCCTGAGGACTGCTTTCATTGTGTCTTGCAGGTTCCAGTAATTTGTATTTGCATTTTCTTTCAATTGTAGATATTGTTTAATTTCTTCTTTAATTTCTTCTGCGTCCCATTGATTGTTTAGAAGAGTATTATTTAATTTCCATTTGTTTATGGGGTTTTTGTGGGGGTTTTTGTCATTGATTTCCAATTTTATTGCACTATGGTCAGATAATCTGCATGGAAGTAGTTCAGTTCCTTTGCATTTACTTAAGTATATTTTTTGGACTGGTATATGATCTATTTTAGAGAATGACCCATGTGCAGCTGAGAAGAATGTGTGTTCTCATGTTGATGGGTTGAGCACTCGGTACAAATCTAGTAGATCCATTTGTTTACAAGTTTGATTCTGTTATTTCTTTGCTAATTTTTTGTTTGGTTGATCTGTCTCTCTGTGACAGTGGGATGTTAAGGTCCCCCATTATAACTGTATTATTGTTTATTTGGTTTTTCATGTCTATTAAGAATTGTCTTACATAGTTGGGTGCTCCTATATTTGCTGCATATATATTCATGATTTTAATCTCTTCCTCTTGAACTTTTCCCTTAACAAGAATGTAGTGATCTTCTTTATCATTTTCGATCATCCTCAGTTTAAAGTTCACATTGTATGCAAATATAATAGCTACCCCTGCTTTTTTCTGGGTTCCTGTTGCATGGAGTATTGTTTTTCATCCTTTGATTTCTAGTCTGTGAGTTTCCTTTTGAGTGAAATGTGTTTCTTGTACATAGCATATTGCTGGATTTTGTTTCTCAACTTACTCTGCTAGTCTGTTTCTTTTTATTGGTGAGTTGAGACCATTTACATTGATTGATATAACTGATATGTACTGACTCATCCCTGTCATGATATCTTTCTGTTGTGGTTTACTACATTTTCTCTTTAATTGTTTGCCCCACTTAGTGGTTTCCTTTTGTTGTTTTTAGGATTGTAGCTATCTTTGTCTCTTTCTAGAGTGTCTTTCAGTACTCTTTGTAGTGTTGGTTTGGTGGCCATAAATTTCTTCCATTGTTCTTTGTCATGGAAGTATCTTATTTCTCCATCAATTTTTAAAGATAGTTTTGCAGGATACATCAATCTAGGTTGAAAGTTGTTTTGTTTTAGGATTTGAAAAACTTCACCTCAAGCTCTTCTTGACTTAAAGGTTTGTGTTGAGAAATCTGCCGTAATTCTGATAGGCTTTCCTTCCTAGGCGATCTGTTTCTTTTCTCTGACAGCTTTTGGTATTTTGTTCTTGTGCTGTATTTTTGATACCCTAATTATTATATGTCTGGGTGAGGGTTTATTTTGGTTATGGCTAATTGGGGTTCTGTATGATTCACTTACCTGTGTATCAAATTCTCTGCCCATGTTTGGAAATTTTTCTGCTATTATTTCTGCAAATAGTCTTTGCAGGTCAAAATCCCCTGCTTTTTCATTGGCGCCTATTATTCTTATGTTATTTCTCTTGGCATCATCTCCAGCTGTTGGATTGTCATTCCCTGGTTCCTTCTTATCTTTAAGAGCTCTTTTCTTTTATGATCATAAGCTCCCATGGTGTCTTCAAGGTCTGAGATTCTATCTTCAGCTTCATTCAAGCGATTTTGCCAACTTTTCATGGAATTTTTCATTTCCTAAATTTCCCTTTGAATCTGTTTCATGCATTCTATTTGTGTCTTATTTTGTTCAAAGTTTCCATCATTTTCTTATGTTCTTCTATTTTTTTATCTTGATCTTTTTTAGATACACACAGCATTTCTTTCATAATGATTGTCATTTCATTTTTTAGCTGAGAGATTATTGCTGATCTGAGTTCCTCTGTAGCTTCAAGGAGTTGTTTCTTTCCTTCAGTGGCTATCATTTCAGAAAGTTCAGTTGTGTGATTCCCAGTGTCTTCCATTTCAGTGTCTCTTGGGTTTGTTTTCAATGGGCTGGGGGATTGAGACTGCCTCTTGCTCTTTCATTTTGTCATTTTCTTCTGGGACCTATGTGACTGGGCAGGCAGCCTCCCGATGGATTGCACTGGAACACTGTGCTGGGTAGAGCTTCAATCCTCTGATATCCCCATGGCTAGCCAGGGCACACCCCCAGATTATGGCACTGGACCCTTGTGTTCTGTGTTCTGTGAGGCTGGCCACATGTTCCCCTGATGTACTTTGTTGGGTTGCTCTGGGACACTGGGCTGGACAAAGGCCTATAGCTAGCAGGGTCACACCCCTGTAGCTTGTTGCTGGGGCCTAGAACCTGGCTGTGTAGCATTCAGAACCCCTGTAATCCAGGTGACTAGCAGAGATGCATCCCTGGGGTGTGTCACTGAACCTTCAGCCTGGCTGGGTGGAGTTTGGAATCCCCAGGTCCCAGGTGGCTAGAGGGAGCACACCCCAGAGTGTGGCACCACCAGGACCTTGCTTCTGGCTGCGAGAAGTTCAGAGCCTCTGGAGTGTGGGGCAAGCCAGGGTGAGTCCCAGGTATATAGTGCTGGGGCCTTGCTCCTGGATGGGTGGGTTTCACAATCTCTAGTACCTGCATTGCGGTGGCCACATGCCTGAACAATGGAGCTCTGTGCCTTGTGCTCTAATAGGCAGAGATCAAATTCTCTAAGGCCCTGCAGCTATGCTGGCTGCTCCCTGATGAGCAGCTCTGGGGCTCTGGGGGTGCTGGGCTCAGTATCTCTGTGTCCTGAGAGGCTGTCCGGGCATTCCCCTGATGGAATGTGCTGAGTGCCAGGCTGGGTAGAGCTTGATCCTCTGTGTAGCTAGTGAGGGCACATTCCCGGAGTAAGTTGCTGGACCCTCCACCTTACTGGGTGGGGATCAGAAACTCCAGGACCAAGGCAGCTAGGCGGAGCACACCCCAGAGTGTGGCACCACCAGGACCTAGTGTCTGGCTTCGAGGAGTTCAGAACCTCTGGAGTGCGGGGCCAGTTGTGCATTTCTTAATGACAGATTGTGCACTCTGAAGTCATTCTAAGGTTTTTGGCTTGTGTGAGCATTACACACGTTGTTTAATATAGTGTTCACCAAGGGTATGTGGGAGAACCTGTTGCTCCTAGGATATAAAACTGTACAGTGTCATCCTGCTAGCGTCATCAGTATGACTGTTCTCTACCTCCAGGGACACACATAGAGCTGTCACCTTGTATGATGACAGTGCCACCTCCAGATTCCCCCTGAAGGACCTGCCTGGGGCTCCATGGGTGGAGACATTAGTCTTTCCCAAAACACAACCATGATGACTTGCTTGTTTTGTTTTTTATCATACACTTGCTTGCAAGCCAATAATGCATCCTAAACACCTTTGTTGGGGCCCCTGTCTTCAAACTGACTAAGGACTTTGTTGGAGTCTTCTGCTAAACCCTTTATTCTGAATTTTTCGGAGGGATCTTTCTTTCCTTCTGCAGTTTCCTTTTCTCTTGTCTCTTCTTCAGCTATGAATTCCTGCTTTCCGTCCACTCCAATATTATGGGGCCAACCCCACGTGATTGTGCAGTATGTGGTGCATGACTGTTTTCTTTTGTTCCTTGGAGCTGGCTAATTTCAAATGACCAGGCTTGAAGTTGGTTAATTCTTTCTTCTGCATGATTGAGACTGCTGCAGAAACTACTGCATTTTTTGTTTCTATTATTCTGTCCTTCAGCTCTGGGTATTCTATTTGGTTGTTCGTAATAGTTTCTATGACTTTGTGAAACTTCATATTTTATTTATACATTCTTGTCTATTTTTTTCTTGCATCTCATCAAGCTTCTTTAAAATTATTATCTTATATTCTTTTTTCAGGCAATTAGTGGATCTCCATTTCTTTGAGATCAGTTTCCTTTGTGATGGTGATTGGCTGATTCTTTGTTTCCACAGAGCTTTGCTTGGGTCTGTATGTTCAAGTAGTGAAAAGTGCTTTCTGGCTTTATAAACTAGTTCCAGCAGCAGGTAAACTTTCCCCTCTCTGAGCGCACAGGATTATCCCTGGGATCGCAGTCAGGTGGGGTTGCAACCAGGTTTTGCTGCTGCTTCTGGGCCCTTAGTGGAGTACACACTGAGTGGGCCTGACAGCAGGGGCATAAGTATAATAGATCCTTGCTGACCCCTGTGTGAACTTCAGTAACTCTGGGAACTTGCTCCTTACAGTCATTTCCATGACTGTTCACTCCAGGGTCTACAGAAGTCTGTAGGCAACCTCACAATGGGTGTGTTTTTCTCTAACCACTGTGACAGCTTTCACTTAGGTGCTGGGTGAGCAGGTAGCACTAACCCTGAGCCATGGGTGACAGTGGATGAAACTGAGTCACTGGGCTGCATAAGGTCCTTGCCTGAGACCAGTGTCCTGCAGGGACATAGAGGGGTGTATCCTTTCATGGCGCCCTGGGAAGGTAGGACTGCCATCAACTCACAGTTCAGAAAGACTTGAGCTGAGTTACAGTGCTATTTTAGGGTTGATCACAGAGACCAATGTTGGTGACCCTGTCACCCAAGGCACACTGTGGGTATGACTCCTCTCAGATCCTTTAGCATGTACTTCTGGTGGCAGGGCAAAAGCCAAGAGGGTTGGTAACTGAGTATAAGTGTGGTAAATCTATTTGGGTCTGGTGCAGAAGCTGTGATCAGTAAGACTGTCACCTCACCGGCGTGTGACACTGACCTCTCCCAGTGGCCCTCTGAGGTTTCAGGCTCCACCAGAGTCTTACGATGGTCTGCCTGTGTCTCAAGGCTTCCATCAAACTGCTGTTCTCTGCATGGAGCTGCAAAACTTTCGTTGCTATGAGAAGACAAGGGTGGGCGAACTCTCACTTTCCATCCAGCTCTGAAATAATCCATTGTAGCTTATTTTAGAATAGATTGTAGATGGAGGATAAGTGAGCAACATCCTTTATGAAGTTCAGAGAACTGCAATTAGCCTATGTTTTATTCTATTCATACTCATTCAGCTGCTCACTGTTAGGACTGTGGTTAATAGTGTTCCTCTTTCCACAGCACCGTAGACCAGGAAAGGGTAAACTTTTGTAGTGCTCTGCTCTCCTCTGAAAATACAAGAACTTTTAGAAAAATGAACCATATGTCTTGGTCAATTTTGAGCTGCTGTAACAAAATATTGCAGACTTGATAATTTATGAAGAACAGACATTTATTTCTCATAATTCTGGAGGCCAGGAAATCCAAGCTCAAGGTTTTTTGGGATGTGTGGTGTTGCTAAGGGCTTAGTCTCCACTTCCAGTGAGGCACCTTGAGCAGTTCATACTCCACAGTACAGCAGCATTGGCTCTCCCCTGGCAGAAGAGAGAAAGGAAATGAAGCACCTCCTGAAAATCTTCTTTCACCAGTGTAGAGCCCCCATGACCTAAACACCTCCCCACTAGCCCCACCTCCCAATACTGTTTCACAGGGGGTTAATTTTCAACTTGAGTTTTGCACACACAAAAACATTCACGTAATAGCATACTACACATTTTCTATTTGAGAAGCTCAAGCATCTACTTTCTTATGTAAATACAAAACAGATTTCAAATGATTCAAAAATCCTTCAACGTATAATATTTCTTAAAAATATGTAGGTTATCTAGACTTTCATGAGGACACTAACAATGTATGCTACTGAGAATCCAAGCACAGGTTTTCTTTTCTCCAGGAAGAATGAGCAGCAAAATGAGGAAGACACCACCACTGTCTCTAGCCCCCTGCATGGTCATCATACTGCATTGGACAGGGTTGCTAGCTGCTTGTACAAATGGACTAGAAATCACTCCAACATACAAGTACACAGTGAAGAAGGTACTGTGTAGATCACAAAATTGCCAATAAGGCTTCAGAACTTAGGCGGGAGTGAGACTGAGCAGCAGCCCGGGCTGTCACGCACAACCATTCCAAGGGGCACACACTGCTGCCACCACTGACGCTGGCTTGAGCAGCTCTCAGCCCATGCTGAATCCCGACACCCTGTCACTCACCACACTGTGGTCCCCACAAACATGGCCTGCAGCCTCCCTGGCTGCTGCAGTGTAACCCCTGCCCTGTCTTTCCTTGGGCACCAGCACTAGATCTGAAGTTCAGGGCTCCCGTATCAGATAGGCTGAGCTGAAGGAGACTGGGAATAAACATTTCTGAGTGTGTTTTTCCTGCCTTCCCCTTTAAGGCCACAAATCAGTAAGTTCTCTAAACATAGGAAGGGTTCAAATGCTGGGCAGCCATGGATATATATATGTATGTATATATAAAAAAAACCACTACATATGTAGAGGAGAGGACGGTTTTCTGAATTTCTATGACAGACAGTGGAATGCCAGGAAGCTCAGTGCAGGGGAGTTGCAGATATGAAGTTTGCAAGAAACTTTCTTCAAAATAAAATTATTAAGGAATGAAATCATTTCTTTGCCAGCTTGGGGACTGTATTTCCATAGTAATTTAAATTCTATTATGGCCATTAGAAAGGCATGTAAGAGAAATAGCCCACAGCTTAACTGAAAATTTGTGTGATTCCACCCCTCTGTAAGACTTGGATTCACTCTCATATCTTTTGTTTCCTCCGAGTTTCTGCTGTATTCTAGGATATGGACAGATTTAGAATGTCCTCTCTTGGGCCAGGAGTTTTTCTCAGTGGCTTAAGCATCTGCCTGACAGATGCGAGGTTGTGAGTTCGATCCCCAGTGCCAAAAAAAAAAAAAAAGAATGTCCTCTCTTTCCTATGCCCGGTCAGCTTAGTAAATGCCCAGCTGACCCCAGAGAGCTGGACCAACAACACATTTATGTCAGCAATGACCGAAACTTGACCCTAAAAATATGAAGATCGCTATTTTTACAAACCAAATATTATATTTTATGCTATATAAGTATATACTTATATGTGAAATATATACCATGTTAGCTATATCACATATGTGCATATACATGCATATATTTAAAAGTAGAAGCGGGAGTGAAGTAGATCTAGAAGCAGTGAGCACAGATGACAACAAATATAAAGCTAAAAGCTCACCTACTGGCATTTAGACAAACAAGTACAGACTCCTGACTTCTCCATGTAACTGCTTTTGCTCGCATTTACAGTTACTTACGCCTTTGAATTATATTAATAATAACGGCGCCATTAGTATTAATCATATGGTTCTTGTGCTGCTTCGACTGGGTTTGCATATCACATCTCATTTAATCATAACAGAAACACAGTGTTCCTTATCCTCTCAGTGAGCCAGAAGCTGCCCTGTATGTTGTGCTACTGCTTGCGACACAGGGTGGAGGGGTAGAAACAGCCTGCCGGGCTCCGGCACCCTGAGTGGAGTGACAGCCTCTCTGCTGGTGGATACCTTGCATCCTGTCTGAGAACGCTGTCTCCATCGGCCTGCTACTGCTTCTCAACCACCAGTGGCTGCTCTACTTTTTGATGTCTATGGTTGGCAAGTGCTCAAGGCATGTATGTTGTCTGCCTGCTTGCATTCACATAGTAGGTAAATAGGCTATCATCTACCTTTGCACAAATCCCTTCCTGTAGAAAACAGGAGAGAAAGCCTCCATTTCATGCCGAGGGAGCGGCTGGGCTCCAGATCTTCACGGCTGGATATCCCTGATGTTCCCAATTATCCACAGAGAGTGCAGATGCCAGGACTCGGGAGGCTGCTGGGGGACAAAACTGAAGCTCAGGATCCATCCCACAGGCTTCCGGGGCTGCTGGATGGCTGAGCACTGGTTCGCACAGCTTGCAGCAGTAGACACAGTTTGGCAAAACTAGGTATGACTATGTTTGCTTTAAAAGTAACCCGGTCACATGTAACAGGTCCCACTGGGCAAGCAAATCTTACTCTTGGTTGTCATCTTCTGTACCCAGTACAAACTCTTGAAGAGGTGTTTCTTTAGCACGTTTGAAAGCTTCCAGGAAGAGAAAATTCAGCTCTGGCTCACACTGAATGGATAGGTTAGCCTTGCTGCCGGCATTAAGTTTTTCATGCCTAGACATCTGCATTTATTCACTCTCTGGGGAGCTGCAGAAAATGGAAAAGCATGCCTGCTATTCTGGGCGCTGCCGTTTCTTTACCAAAGGTATCTGGAAACTGAATAATGAGAAGGATGCTTTCTAAGTCTGGGATAATAGAAAATAAAATTATATGTAATTATGAACTTTCCCCCTCAAGTCATGGAAAAAGCCTCTCGAATTATCCCTATCCAATTACCGAGAGAGCATTTCTAATAACTGGAATGTAAAAGTCTTTCTCTCCCCTCTGTAAAAATGCTGGATAAATTAAATCTAATTTCTCAAGTAATCTGTTTATATCAGTCACCAAAAACGTCACCTCATGCCAGGCAAAATTGCACCAAAGTGATAAACAGCGTGCTGGAGAGGAGGGGCATCACACAATGAAAGCATGGCTTTGGCTGTCCTGGGAGGCTGGAATTAACATAGTGGATGCGGTTGTAAGATTTAACTCCCTGTAGCCATAGAGATGCTAGGCCCTGCAGTCAGAGAGTAGGTCCCAGCACTTCAGATCAGAAGCAAAGTGGGTGGACTTAGTTCAAATGACAGCTAGGTCAGAAGGTCAGAACCGTGAGTGGAAGGGAGGCGTAGTGGTGCTAACACTTGGGGACCTATAGGGAGTTGTGGCAAAAGATGTGAACCAACAAGAAGTTCGCTTGGCACAAGCTCAAGAGAGCTCAAAAAGGAGTGAGAAGTCTGAGATCGGCCATCCTAAAGGAAAGTCACAGCAAATCCCTCCCTACTTTTCAGACAGAGCTTGTTCTAAGGCCCAGAACATATCAACCAAAGGAAGGGCAAGATCTTCATGAAAAAGGACCCGGAAATGCAAAAGCAAGTATTTCCTAAATGACCTAAGGCCATTCAGTCAAACGACTACACCCAGGGGACGAGCCCTGCCTCTGTTCATACGTGGAGTGTTACGTAGGTGTTGGCAGAAGATGGGTTGTTCCTGCACTATTTCTTCTGCTCAAATCAATGTGAATGATGGTGATGAAGAAATACCTCACTAAAGGACAGATTTGGGGGTATCAGTTTCTCTACTTTGAAAGAAGAACCACTCAAGGTTACACTGTTGTGAGCATTCACGAGTGACCCAGCTTGCTGACTGGGAGCAGGGAATGAGCAGAGCCTGAGACCAGAGAAAGGCAGTTCGAGGAAGGAAGCACAGGACTGAATGCAGAGCTGAGAGCACAGTGTTACGCTCTCTACTGCACATTAAAGCTCCTAAGAGACGCGCACCAGGTTCCTGTCTGCCAGGAAGGTGGCATGAAAGAGTCAAGGGATGATCTGGCCAAGACGTATCAAGCAGCCACTCTCCTTGGGCACCCCAATGAAGAGACCATGCATGGCATAAGAAGAGGGTGCTATATGCGGGCCTGGAGTGCAGGCTTCTCCTCACAAAGGCTAGGCTTGCTTCTGTGCTCATGGCTGTGCAACCTGCCAGTCTCAGAATTCTTCCTCCAGCAGCTATGTTGGTGACCACTGGTCAGGCCCTGTGTATCCTACAAAGGGCCATGTTTCATCCTGACCTCAGCTGACTTGTCTGTGTATGGTTGGCTCTAACCTGCCTTGAATGACACCCACCAAGGACTTGGGAGGTCTGAGCAAGGGCTGTGAGACCCCTGATCACCTGCCTCACAGTACTGCATGGCACTGAGAGACTCATCCTATGGCAAACAAAGAGAATGTGGTCGTACACACATGACTGAGCTCCACATGTCTTATCATGTACCGCATCTTCCAGAAGCTGCCATCCTGGAACTAAGAATGGTCTTCAGATGGTTTAGCAGGGAGGAGATCCTACAGTGATGAGTTAGTAACCTTCAAAGTGCAGTATAGACCACCAGTTACGTTGTGGCGCCATACACCCCATAAGTTGAGCATGTAGATCCAGGGAAAGGACAAGCAGAGCAGCTTTAGGCTCTGTAGGTTTAGAGACACTGAGTCTAAGGGGTGCGAGTTCTCTGCCAAGAGCTTCTTCATAAGCCTAACAAACTGTGCTATAGCTGCCATCTTAACCCTTGGGGATGTTCAGGCCAATAAGAAACAGGAATAGAACCTGCAGCAGGCATCACTGGCCCTGGCTCTGGGAGGAAGCAGGACTGGCATTACGCAGCGTGAGCAGGAAGGACTCGACCTGTCGCTCGGGTCATCCAGACGTGGTTGGAGAAGGTAAGCAGGACACAGACCCCTAAGGAATAAGGGGCAGGGTCAGACACCTACCCACCTGCCTGGCCCAGCGGGATGAAGAAAAAGATGATGAGTGTGTGCCAAGACTCAGGATAAATTTTGCACTGAGAACTACAATTTGTCTTCAAAGTCTTATTTTAAGTTTTCCTGGGAATTACAACTAGTCAAAAGATACACAGGGGCTGTGCCTGCCTTGAGTGATTTAATTAATTAAAAGCAAGTGGATTGGTGTGTTTTCAGGATGACGCATTCTTCTTTGCTAGCCCCTGCCCCATCCCACAGCTGCTGCGGATGCTGGGCAATGACAACGCACACCTGTCCTTTCATTCAGGAAGCAGGGCTTGGTCAAAGAGCAGCCACCACACCCTGGATCCCTGCTGCATCCAGGGGAGGGAAGGCCTTGGCCAGTTAATGACAGACGTCACTGATTTACCTAATTAACTGTCAAGACTGTTGTCCCAAACACCTGCATGAGCGGCTTCGTTTGCCGATAACCCTTAACTATCATTCACATCAGACTCCTCCTACGTGCAGTGCAGGATGCATCTCTCCAAACTCCATTGTTATCGTGTTATTCTTCCCTTTAAAACCCATGTGGTTGTTTTAATGGTTGACTTTTGTCCCCTCCAGGTGAATATGCTGAGGTTCTAATGATTGGGTTTGGAAACAGGGCCCCAAAAGAGGCGATGGGAGACCAGCGTGGTCACACGGGCGGGCCCTGACCCGGGTGGCTGCTGTGCTTGGAAGGAGTGACACCTAGGAGCACTGCCCACAGGAAAGACACACAGGGCCCGGCTAAGGAGCAGCCAACACCTGCCGACACCCTGACCTGGGGGTTCCGGTCTCTGAAAGTGCCAGGAAACCAGTTCTGATTGTTTAAACCTCCTGCCTATGGAGCTCTGCTGTGGTAGCCATATTGAATAAATACAGTCATTTAATGCCTACAAGACTGACACTTCACTAGCCTCAGGTCTATTCAGAAGGTATTGAGTGTCATCACTGTGCCAAAGACGGGAGACACAAAGAAGAGCAAGAAACTATGCTTAACTGCAAACCATCAGAGTCTGCTAAGGGAATAAGATGGCAGCTAAGGGAATAACTTGTACCCCACACACACACACTCATGAAACACAATTCTGCAGAGATTGGGAAGAACCTCCAAAGAGAGATGCCAACCAGCTTTTGTGTGTGCGTGTGTATTTATCTTTTTCCCCCCAGATCATTTCCTTTTTTAGTACCTTCTTTTAAAGAATATAAGAATATGAATTTTTCTTATCTATATTGTGAAAGTATTTCAAGGAAGAGATCACAATGGGATCGTGTTTCCGAGGAAAGGGTTCCAGACAAGTGTGGTTCTCTACAAGCCGGGAGCCGTAGCCCTCAGCCCAGTGAAGACGCTGACCTGCTGGTGACTGTCATCTGTGCGGTGTGATGTAACCAACTTCTCACTAGCACAGTAGCATGCTAAGGCTTGTGAGAGATTCTCTCATTAAACTGCACTAGAGAGAATTCAAAGCGCTCTCTCTGTTAAATAATCTCAGCACCACACTGGATTCTGATGAGCTTTGTCTTGTAAAGGTTTTGACGTGGCCTGAGAAAAGCCTGGCCCTTCTCCCTGCCTCTCGGAAAGTAACCTCTAACTAGACCTTGGAAGTATGCTTATTCTTCACAATGGGCTCCTCTGACCACACCCGCTGATCTATGCTAAGAAGTTGACTTATGGTAGAGCTCTCTGACCACACATGGAGGATTTTGCTAACACGGTGACTCCTGGTAGGAAGGGGCATCAGTTCAACCACCTGGCAAACGGTTCATCGAGAATACCTAGGCTGTGAGGCCCCATTCTAAATGGGGAAGCCTCCCAGGCTGGCAAGCCTCCCAGAGTATCCTCTCCCATGGGGTGGGGAGGGTCCTGCAACCTCAGCGGAAACTCTGAATTTTGAATCTTTCCAGACTATCTGCCTTAAGCTTCTCTTCTTTTGGCTGTTTCTAGTTTGCGTCTTGTCCTTGCAATGGACCAGGTTTCATTGAGTTCCACGAGTCTGTCAAAGACATTTTCCTACTTGAGAGTGGTTTTGGGAAATTTCAAAACTCACAGTCGGTGTCAGATACGAGGGTGGTCTTGTGTGCCGGCTTCCCTCCAACTTTGTCGTTGACCCTAAATCCTTTCACTTTAGTAAAAGCTTTGAGTTGGGCCCACAGATGGAGGACTACACCTTTACTTCACATTTTGGCTGCCTGCGGATACTTTCTTGTTAGGAATTCAACATGGTAAGTGCGGGGTGTGCTAACTGATGACTACGCATAGCTCTGGGCGTGCATGCAATTTACATGTGTGTGCTGCCGAAGAAGGATATATGTGGTTTTATGTGGTAGAAGATGAGGTTATCGAAAGGTATTATCTAAACATGTAACTCTTGTTTTATATAATAGTATGTGAAGTGGACAGCTACACACACCCGTAAAAATCTGTAATCTGGAAGAAGTCTGATGGCTTAGTGCAAATAGTACTGTACTAGAAGATACTAATGTTGCTCCTAGCTACATGTGTTCTAGCTCCTTATTTAGTCACCAATTTTTAGTTTTTCATGTATAAAGTGAAAATCAAATCAGGCATAACTCAGAGAAGTATAAACTTTAAATGGAGATGAACAACTTATGAGAGCATTTTGTAAACCTTAAAATGCTAACGATATTAATAAATAAGAGAGGTTTGTTCGTTCCGTTCCATCAAACACGTCTAACAGTGATGTATCAGCTAGAGTTCCACAGAGAACCAGAACCAGTGGAACACATGTAGAAGTACAGATGGATAAATAAAAAGACATTTATTCTGAAAAATTGATTCATGCAATGGCAGAGGCTGAAAATCCCCACAGTCTGCCATCTGCAAGCCGGTGGTTCTGGAAATCTAGGAACATGTTCCAGAATTAACCTTGAAGCTGAGTCCCCAAAGAGCCACGTGTGTAAGTCCAGTTGGAGTCCGAAAGCCTGAGAACCAGGGGGTTCCATGTCTGAGAGAGAGAGGGAAGCGGATGTCCCGGATCAAGCAGAGAGCAAGTCACCTTCCTTGGCCTTGTTGTTCTGTCCCAATCCCTGATGGGCTGGGGGACAGCCACCCGTACTGGGGAGGGCAGACCTTTACTTAGTGTAATAATGCAGTTGCTCCTGCAAACACCTCTGACACGGACCCGGAAGTAACGTCCACCAGGAACTGGGGCATCCCTCAGCCCGGTCAAGTTTCCACAGTTCACAATCACAGGTCAGCTGACTCACGCATTTACCTTCACACTTAATCACCTTATAAGATAACTTCCTTCTCTGAGTTTGTTTTAAGGCAAATATTTTCATTATAATTATTCTTTTAGATATCGAAATTTTGATATGTAGTTTTTTTTATTTAAGAGAAAAAAAGACACATATAAGAAAGACAAAAAGCAAAAGAGACAAACAAACGACTAGAGTAAATGTACAACCGTAACATTATAGGTTTACAAAACAGGATGATAGAAACTTGACAATGGTTGTGTAGTTTTTTTTAAATTTCTTTCAAAAGTCCAATGTTTCTAATAGAGATGAACAATCATCATGAAAGATTGATATTTAGGCTTATAACTCTCTATTTGCCAAGACAGCCATCATCATTTTGGCCAAAAACATGCTCAGTATAACAGGTATGTGTTTCCAAAAGGAGAGAAAAGAAGTTAAAAAAAAAATTTGCCAAGCAAGAATATTCCAATTAACTTTCAGTGAAAATACTAATTAAAAATTATATTCATATAATAATGATATAATTTCACACATCATCAGTTGTATTTTTGAAAAATGTAAGTAATGAAATTGATACCATTCATTCCTTCTTTCTGTAATTTTTTCATGGGAGCCAAATGGTTGCTTGTAGAGCCGTGCAGGTGATGGTGGGAAAAACCTGCAATTCAGGGTTAGTGGTTCTGTGTGCAACATAAATTCATTCCGCCCCTTAGCAGTTCTTGTATGTATGGAAGCTGCATCCTCCTCTGGGGCACGTTCCCCTCCATCTTCACCTCTTGTCTCTCCCAATCCAGTGGGTGAGACTCTCTGCACATTGCTGCGGGGAAGACACATGGCAGAGGAGAGCTCAGCAAAAGCAGCTTCCTGAAAAGTATTTCTTGGCTTTCATTTCCAAAAGCTAAGTCCCAGGAGGGAAAAAGGGTTATAGGCAGAGGCAAACATCTTTAAGAAGCTTAAAAGGGAAAGAATTCTTTCAAACTAAAAAGCACTCGGCTCAATAGGAGAAGGAGGAGACGGGTTACTGTCCCGGAGAGGCCGAAGTCTGGGAACGCTCCCCGGCTGCGCCCCAGCAGGCAGCAAGGCCCAGAAGGGACACAGCGAGACGCCAGGGGGCTTCGCTGCTCCCCACCAAGATTCCACTTCCCCAGCTGTGGCACAGAAACAGCCGAAGCTGGAGCCCGGTGGGCCACGGCAGCAGGGAGAATGCCGGTCAGCACGGAGAGCGGAAACCCTGACACTGCCCCGGGGTGCTGTACTCCCACTCCCCAGCACGCGCGTGCGGGAGCCCCAAGTTCCACCAGGACAGGAGGGGGAGTTAAAATATTTTTTGAAATACCTGAGAAGGTAGGAAACATGGCATGTGTAGCATAATTGGATCCATGATGTATGAAAAATAAAAAATGACCAATTTAAGGAGAAGTAAACTGTCCATAAATATCATTTCAATTATACCTATTATCAGAAAGATTATGAAACCATGAGCTTCACAGGTAATCAATATGTTTAAATCCAAAATATTTGCCCAGAAGAAAATATTTAAAAAGAAAGACATTGATTCATTTCAAATTTTCCTGACTCTTTTTTTTTCTTAGCATTACTTATTTTCAGACACGTAACAAAATATTCTGTCAAATGCAGCCAGCAGTAGGACAGGGTGAGAAAGGTCTAGTGGTGAATAATTTCAGTGGTAGTCAAAAGAGATGGAAGTTAACTGGTAGCTTAAGTGGTGAAACAGGAGGAAATTTTATTTGTGTTTTTGTTTTTTCATATGCAGATGCAACACTGACACGTATCTAACAGACTTATTTGATCATTCACTTAATTGAAAGTGACCTTCCCAATGAAAGCCTCTTCTCCAACGTTGCGGAGACACGCGCCTCCCAAGTATTTCCAGGAGACATCGAGGCAGTCGCAGCCAGTCTGCCAATCCCATGACCTAGAAAGATTCTGCTTTTTTTAGCTAGAAGTTTCAAAGAAGGGAGATTAAAATAGAAAGTGAATTTCCAAACTGGTATGAATACTAATCTGAGATGACCCATCTCTCTCTCTTTTCCTTCTCTAGACTATAATGCCTCGTGAAAGACAAATAGTCTTCCGGTCCTGTTTTGTTTGTTGAATCTCAGCCCATGCTCTCGAACACAGAAGTTGAAAAACCAGAATGCCCACCTGTACATCATCGGCAAACAAGTCTGTGTGGACCTCAAATGGCCTGGGCAGGGACACAGTAGATTGCATGCAACGTGAGTAGGTGCCAGGGGATAGGATGTTTGACTCTGCCAGGAGAATGGGAGGTAAAGAAGCAAGGGAGCAGACCCAGTGGGGATGGTTGTCTGGACTCGTCCCTGAAGAATACGCATGAGATTCTGCTGTGCCTGAAAGGGAAAAACGTTCCCAGTATAAGAATTTTCAGAAGCAAAAGGCAATGACATGGTAATAAAGTGTGCGCGTTTGGGAATGTTGGAGAACTAGGACATTTATGTGGGACGGAGGAAGCAGGTGGGACAAGACAGATGGAATGAGGAAAGACAGGTCCAAAATTAACCTATGGTTTAATATTTAATTTTCGCTGCATGCCTCCACATTCTGGAATGGTCAGCAAAGTTTTGGTAAAGACTTGCAGGCAAGTCCACACTGTGTCCCCAGCCCAGAGGTCGTTTGACTTCTCCTTTTTGTAATGTTATAATAACAAATATTTTATAGGGAAGTTTTGCTCCTCACATCCCTTAACGCGATCCTGTGTTTTATGTGTGGCCCCAGCCAATTCCCCTTCACTCAGTGCAGCCCAGGCGGGACAAAGCTCAGGCCCCACAGCACCAAATCATACTTCTCCAGTGATGCTTTAAGAAGTCCAGTAAGACAGATACAATTATTTCCTTCCATCTTTAGTACTGATGCAGAAAAGCATCCTACACCTGAAGTGTGGCCACTGTGAAAAGTGACTAAGACATCTATAAAACTTGCCAGTGTTTGTTTTGGTAAGGAGTCTTAATCTCCAGGCTTCCCTAAACCATATTCCCATCTCCACAATCCAAGTCCTCCTTACGGCAAACACTGTTGCCATAAGAGCTGTGAGAAGAAGTTTCTGATGTGTGACTCTCTTTTCTTTTATTCTGTGCTACTATAACCGGTAGAAAAACTTCCTCATGGTGTAAAACGTCTGTGAAGACACTGGGCCCTTCTTATACTTCCACCTGCTCCAGGGCCCCTGGAACACACTAGGAGATGCAGCTTTCAGAGCATGCATGTTGACTGACTATTGGATCCTTACCCATTTTTCATGGCTATTTCTTTAAATTTTGATAAATAAATACAGTCAAAGATAAATATACTTAATATATAGGTTTGGGGGGAGGACTTTGCATCTTACTTATTGTTTGTATTATCCCTCATCCTGAGTAAATGTGTAAAAATAGAGGGTGAGAAAGAAGTGTACGTAACAGCACAAAGAAAGAGTACATCAGTAAAATCCTGAGTTTCTGTTTCTCTGTCTGGAAAAAGTCAAATACTCTTACTTTACTTATTTAAGCACATAGTAACTTAAAGTACACATGAAGAAAAGGGTATCAGTCTTTTCACAGTCCCATTAGGACTCGAAAACCTAAAGATTTCCCCACCACACTCAGCAAATTTGCCGTGCCTGGCCTGGTTTAGAAAGTTATTAAGTGCTTTAGCCTTTCCAAGTGTTCTGCAATAATTTATAAATCACTGTTCACAGAATCCTGCAGGGAAGGGAAGAAGCACTACAGCTATTTTTGAGATACAAGGAAATGTGCTAGAAGAAGGAAGGTGGGAGGAGAAGAGAGGGGGCTCAGTCCCTCTCCCCTTTCTTGCCTGTGACTCTGTCCCCTGGCAGGCTGAGGGTGTCCAGGGTCCAGGGCTCTCAGGGAAGGAAACTGCCCAGGTGGGTCCCACTGACCAGAGGGGTGCAGGAATCAGGGTGCCCACCTCGTCCCAGACTTCCACCCTTGTTCTTCTCCCTAAGCCTCAGGCATTCCCGACACCACGGGGTCTGCTAACCCAGTCCCTTTACCACTTGCGATAAGACCTCCAGTCTTTAATCCTCTGGAAGAATAGCGCTGCCCTTCTCCATCCGTGCTGCCCTAACAAGTCATGGGAGAGCGGGGAATCTTACATTTCACATTTCCACAGGACGGGAAGGGCAGGATGCAGGCACCGGCACTCAGTGCCTGATGAGTGCTTTTTGCTACCAGCTCTCAGGGAAAGAATAGAGACAGCAAAGCCAGGCAGTGGGCCTTCTACAAAGGGTGCAGCTCCCTCCCCAGCCCCCCTCTTCTCTCTGCTTCCTGACCACCACGATGTGAGCCACTCCCCTCCACCTGCCTCTCCCACTAAACCTCCCTTCCTATTTACAGCAGGCTCTTTAGCTTCCTGAGAACCTCTCTCCCTCCCCTCAGAGGAGGCCACCTTGGGACTGAGACTTCTAGAGACTTCTCCCTTACGTTGTGAATATTGGATAATTCATCTCAGTGATGAGAAAGTGACCAAGGCACCCCCTAAAGGTCCCAGTTTTTAATCCTAGCTCACTGGTGACTAAGTTTCAGTGTAGGCCTCTTAGCGACACAACCAGCGGTGCTTTTTCCTAGACAGCCTTCCTTTGGCTTCCAGGTGAAGCTACTGATGCCAGCTCCTGTCCTCTGGGATGCTGGGAATTCTGTTTGAAGCTGCACAATTCTGCCTTAGACTTGACACTACTGGTGGCTGATTCTGTCACCTGCTCCTTCCCAATGGACTCTCACATATCTTTGCTCCTTTGTTCTCTTCCACTTGAGCACCGGATTCCCACACAGCTCACCTAAGACTTTATCTCAGCCCTCACCTATCCAAGACACTTTGTGCTTGGAAGGTTCTTGTGGTCTTTCTATAAACACATAAAATAGCAAGCCCCTCCATGGCCGCTTTTCATGATTAATGAGCCCTCCTTTGTCTGGGGTGACCACTCCTCCCCAACTCACAGTTTACTTGCTGACCCGATAGCTTCCCTCTATCTTAGAACAAAAGGAATCTTGGGTTTGTTTGAGATATAACAGGCTTTTCTTCAGCAAAGGGAAGAGTCATTTCTTGCTAACTAATCCCAGTGAGAATTTGAGGTGGAAGGGGAGGGAGAGAGGTTCTCAGGAAGCTAAAGAGCCTGGTGTAAATAGAAAGAATCGCTCCCCGCACCAGTGTCGGGGATTTACACAGGTAACAGGAATTACCTCTTCTTTCCTTTTCTCCCTCATAGACAATTGTTGTCAGGATGTGAGAAAGGCTGCTTTATGCCAGAGCTTAGGTGTGGATTAAGGAATGAATCGCAGCAGACGCGGTGGTGGTCTGGCACTTCTCGTTGTCCCTGGGCATGGCTGGGTCGCGCCACTTGACTTCTGTTTTATTAGTCAATGAACAGCCTCAGGCAGTAGCACAACTTGTGGTTCAGACTAGCAGCTCAGAGAGTTGGCCTGAGCTTTCTCTGTGTATTAAATTATATCCTCATTGGGTCACCTGTAATTTTGAAAACTATTCATGCATATGCACTCGTTCAACGGCATTCGCCAGCAAGTACTATAGCAGATTGAATTAACAGCCTGAACCCTTCACTCCCTGCAGTATGTTATGAATATAGCCTCACGGTCTTCACAGTGTGGTGCTGAGAGTGTGTCTTCTCCAGCCCAGTCTTTGGATGCGGCCTCGAGTCTTGCTCTGGACAATGGGGTATAATGTGCGTGAACCAAGGAGGTGCTAGAATTGTGTTTGTTCTGTCGTTGCCCAAAGGACCTCCACATATGGAACATGGTATGCAGCTGCCCCAGCCCGCTTAGAGACCACAGACCTCCCAGGTGACCCACACACGTACATGTGAAACCAGTTATTTCCCCAGCCTCTGGGTGTTGGATGGATCTATGGTCAGAGCAGCAGCATTTTCACAATAGCTGGGTCCTGTACACATCAAGTAGGAGACACAAAACAAAACTAAATGCAGGGTTTTAAACTCCCTATCCCAGTTCCGTTTATTGCCATTACCACTGACATTATTAAGCATTATTAACACCATTAAAATAAATGCATACAGAAACAAGAGTAACAACAATTTTTGCAGCATGAGCAAGAAATACACAAAGCACCTGGAGAGAAAACTTCCTTCTGTCTTGAGGGTCAGGGAAAAGTTGTCCATATGAGAAACAAAAGTGAACCATTGGGATACTCGGAGGAGAAGACCACTAAGCACATTGCAGGCAGGAGAGCATAGGGATGCAGGTGGAAGAGGCACAGTTGGCTAAATGAGGTGTATTCAGATGGCAGAGAACCAAAAGCACTTCGAGAATTTGAGCGACGGCCGTTCCTGAGCCCCCAATACAAAGGTTATTGAAACAGGGCAACAGTGCTTAAGAAACGGGGGCCAGTCAACAAAGGAGCATGTTCTTGTGCAACTGGCAAAACTGAAGTTGATATCATCACGGCCAGTGTGAACAGACACCTTATTCAGAGGGAAAAAGTCCCTTGCACACTGATCTTGTGGACCTCGCTTACTAAGTCCATGTTGAAAAAAAGATTATCACTTTGAAGGGCTGCAGACACATTTAGCACCCAGGGCCTCTGCGTCTCGGTCAGGACTTGGCCCTTTGAGATTATTTAACTCAAACCTCTGTATCTTGCAGAGGATAAAACTAAGACTCAAAACACCAAACGTTAGCCAAAATCAGAAGCCTAAAGCCAGAACCTAGGTCAGGGTGGTGGCCAATGGCCCCCGTGCCTCAGGACGCTGTTTGTATTCTCAAAAGCTCTGAAGCCTTCACCCCCGCTGACCTAGGCCACGGTGCTCACTTGTGATTATTCTGCCTCCCACCTCACCTGGTCCCCGCAGCTTCATGGAGCCTCACGGTAAGACCAGCTGTGTCCCTGTCGGGGCCCACTTCTTTCTGATACGGTTCTGCATCACTCTGGTCATCCCACCTGAACTCAGTTCAGCCCAGGTCCCAAGGGATGACCTCCCTGTCCCCCACCACAGACCCCTCAGTGGTTCCTTAGAGCCAATGTCCTCCCTCAGGCACATAGCCCGCCTCTTCTGCCTGTCTTCCTACACCTCTACTTTCTGCCCTGGTGACCCTACTTTACCTTCTCAAGATTATTATTTCCTATCTCTGGCCTTGAATTTGTTGTTCTAACTTTTTTCACATTTTCTTTCTTGACATTCTTTTTTTTTTTCAATTTTGAAAACAAAACAAAACAAAAAAGAATACAAACGATGAGACAAAATTTCAAAACAAAATAATAGGAGATTAACACCGGTAAATGTATTGCGTATTAATTATCTTCAAGGTAGTTGTTCAGATTACAAGATATAGGCATAAAAATGATCAATTGAACAATGAAAGTACAAACTTCTTTTTGATGAGCTAACAGAGATCAGTACTAATGCTATCTTGTGTGTATATATACATATATATATATATATATATATATATATATATATCCTGATACTTGGATTAGTTCACTTCATGTAATTGAGGCTAATTTAGAACCTTCAGATTTGACACTTTTCTTAATGTTTTGCCCCATAATTTCAATTGTCTGCTACATATTATGAATAGCAGCTTTACTTGCACAGAAACCTAATTAAGTCAGGACAGAACCTACTGTGTTTTAGACAAATTCAGTTGCCACTGTTCCTGACAATAGTGTGACCATTTTCCTGGTGACTGCTCTCCATCCTTTACCCCACATACCCCACGTTCTAATCCAACACATTGTTAGTACCTTGGTATTTGCATTTTTAAGTATTTCCCTCATTCGTTTTTTTACCATGGCTACTATGTTATCAGCTGAGCAACCCAATGGAAGTCTTCTTTCAGACAAACTCATCTCAAACAGGGTCGACCTACTTCCAAAATATGCACTGTTTTGACATTGTCATTCCTCCCCCCTTCTCAAAAATCTTCAGTGAGGTTCTTTTATATTCCTCAGCCTGACACATAAAGTATTGAAGACTCTCATGACCTTACTCCCAAGGTTATTCCACGTTAGTGGTAAGATTAAACCAAACTTCACCACTGGATTGTTATTCGTTAGGGTATATATAATGTTGACCCTAGAGTCTAACATGATGCTGACACTTCTGCTAAATAAGTTCTTTCTTCCCAGCACTCGGGAGGCTGAGGTAGGCGGAGCGTTGTGAGTTCGAGGCCGGCTTGGGCTACAACGCGGCGCAAGGCCGACCTGAGCTACATAGTGCAACCCTGCCTCAAAAAACCAGGGCCGGGAGTTTGGCTCAGTGGCTTAAGCGCCTGTCTGGCAGGCGCAAGGTTATGAGTTCAATCCCCGGTGCTGCAAAAAATAAATAAATAAATAAAAAAAATAAGTTCTTTCTATCATCTTTATGTACCTAAATGCTAGCGATTTGGCAGAGTCTTCCCCATTTACTTTATTTTTTATTAATGCCTCCCTCAACTGGAAATAGCTTGCACCCCAAAATCCAATAGTGCTTTTATGTACCTCTGCGTACTGCATATTTTAACTAATTAGGTGTATCTTTTCTAGTAGATCATAAACTCCTAAGGGTAGAACTATGTCTAATTAGCATTGTATTTGTCAGAGAAAATGCTCCAGTGCCAATAGCATAGCAGGAACTCAATAAATGTTTGTCTAATGTACAAATTAATAAACCCAGCTAACGCTGTTTGGAGAAGTGGTTGCTCAGTGTTGCAAAGAAATAAATGCTATTTTGTTCTCTAATTTTTTAAAAATTAAAATAAAACCACATCCTGAATATCAGCATGGTTGTCATCATGTAGTAAAAGCCAAGACTGCACTTTCAAATTTACACTCGAACACAGACCTCAGCTCCCCTGCTTCCTGTACACTTCCACTTGGGTGTTTAGAACTCTCCCTTTGTGACAGCTTCCCCACCTGTCTCCCACTGTCCATCCTCTTTATCTTTGTCTCTAGATCATCATGCACTCGCACCAGGCCTGCTTATTTGTTTAAGAATGAATTGGGCACTCTTAGCCCACATTTTGCTTCATTCAACCTGTCTTATGTTCATCTTTCTGGATAACTTTCTGCAATGGTGTCACCATTCTGCTCTAAAATTTTTAATCACTCCCTACTGTCTATAAAAATAACCCCTATTCCAGGAGTTTGGCCCAGCAGCTTAAGCACCTGCCCGGTAGGTGTGAGGCTGTGAGTTCAATCCCCAGGGCCAAAAAAAAAAAGCCCTATTTTCTCCATCTGGCAACTAAACAAAACTCACAGATTGGCTTAAATCTATGTCTTCAATAAATTACTCCTAACAGTCCCTGCTTTGTGGCCTCCATGTCCAAGTAAACTATTCTCTTTTTTGCTTTGGGATATACCCTTTTTTGCTTTGGGATATATCCTGCCTACAGAGTTAATACACAGGGTTCTGTTTCAACCCACTTACCAAAGCCCGAAGTTACCACACGATTTGCATTCCAACAAATCATCTCACACAGTGGTTATCACGTCATAGAGAACAAGTTAGTAGTAGCTTTTGTATTATTCATATTTTAAATGCCTTTCCCTAGAAATTTCTATCTTTCCTTAGCCAAGTATAACTCCCATTATTCAAATAAACAGAAAGACACACACACACAGATACATCCACACTCTTATCTAGAACTAACAGGGTTTTCCATAATGAGGTATGGAAAAGGTAACAGAAAATCTTGAAAATCTTGATCTTGAAAATCGTGTGCTCTCGCTTTGCTCTGTGGCCTTGTTCTTGATATTTCCAGTGTTACCAGGCAACCCCCCTCCCTCTTTACCCAACTGATACCAACCGGTCATCACAGCTCTGCTTGGAGGATACTGCCCCAGAGAACCCTTCCCAGACTCCTCCCATCTAGGCCACATATCTCTTTTAAAGACATTTCATAAATGTACAATGCAGGGCACTTAAACAAGTACTAAAATTGCTTCTTGATTTGTTAATTTTTCAATTGTGTCATATGTTCTTTGAGGGCATAGACTATGTTCATCAATGTTCAACAGCGCCCAGCCAATCTTGTAAATACTTACAGATGCAGAGTGAAAGAAAAAAAAGAAGAAAGAAGAGGAAGGAATGAGGGAGAGGGAAAAGAAGGGGAAAGACAGGACACAGAAGACAGAGAGAGGGAGGAAAGACTTAGAAAAATATCGCCTTTGTTTCTTTTCTTCCCAGAAGAGAATGTTAAAAAGAGTGTAACAGTTACTGTATCATCTTCAAATATCACTTTCCATCCGCATCTATGCTTTGTTTGAAATCACTTGTCAGTGTGTTCGCTTCCTCTCAGGGGGATGATGGGCTATTTAAAAACACCGAGTCATGGTGGAATCTGTCTGAGGCAAAAACGGAACAAACGGAGTTAGGTGGATTCACTGATACTCCCATTCCCTTCTCTTGATTCTCTTTGTTCTTGTTGTTCACTGCAGAAAAAGGCCACGGAACATTTTAAAAGCCTCTGGCAAGAGACAAATATCCAGGGCTTATTTCGTCTGCTTCTGAAAATTAACAAGTTTAAATGAGCATTCACTTACAATGCTTGCTTGTGCTTCATACTTCTGGTTTGGAATTGGAGATGATAATTGTAAGTTTGAGTTAAGAGGGAGAAAAAGGAAGGTAGTCTGGTGACACCTGTAATCTCTACACTTGGGAGGCTGAGGCAGAAGGATCATGGGTTGAAGCCAGCCTGGGCTTCAGAGCAGGAGCTTGGAACTCTCCCTTTGTGACGGTCTCCATACCTGCCCCTCCTCATCCACTCTCTTTAATTTGGTGTCTACCCCATCACGCACTCAGAACAAGACTGCTGAGTGTGTTTAATAACAGTGCCCCCAAAAAACAAGTATAAAAAGGATAATAAAAATAGAGCAATAGATCTTTTTCTAAAAGAGGTGATACAAAGAAGAAATATAAGAAGCTTTAGAACACTGTATACTCAAGATCCTCAGAGGTTTAGTCCTAACCCCTAAATACTCTCACAGGGGAAGGAACAGAGGGAAGGAACACCCAATTCTGAGGTGCTCTGGTCTTCAGGAGGCAGCTGGAGAGCCATCCCTCTGGAACTGCCAGAAGCAAAAGCAGCATTTTCAACAAGCCGTTCACCATTGGCTGAAGGATGAACGGGCCAGGCATTAGTCAATAGCAAAGTAACAAGCCTATAACTGTTCTTAATGTAAGTGTACAAGTCTTATAGAAGAATTTTCTATTGTGCCTTTACATTCCTTTTTGTTTTTAATAAGCACCTTTAAAACATGGCCAGAGTTCAATGAAAAAAGGGTAGCACAAACAACTGTAAGCAAAACAGGAAACGCCCAGGCAACAATTTTAAATGCCTGCGTGAATCCTGAAAATGGGTTCGTATAAGGAAGAACTACCTAGCGCATCGCCACAAGGTGCAAAAACCGGTCACGCTGGGTGTCAGCGTCCAGACAGATGGACCTGGTCCTCCTCCCGCACTCCCTGTGCGTGTGCCCAGCAGTCAGGAGGCTCTCAGCCAAGGCGGGGGAATGAATAAACATAAGCTCAAATGAGCGATCCGCCGATTTATCATCAGGGACGAGCCCTTGCTGCGTCCTCCATTCATAACCAGAATTGATTCCTTAATGAGGACAGCGTCCCTGAGAAGGAGAGACACTTCCTGGCTGCTACCTGACTGCTAAGCCGCTCTTGCAAACCAGTTCTGCAGCAACAAGTGCCAAGCGCCGGGGAAGACAGACAGATGGCTGCCTGGATGCCTCCCAGGATCGGCTGCGGCCCATTGTTATATTTATTGCTGACAAGGTAATTAACTGGCTGACGCCTTATTTCTAAATTGGTCACCCTCCACAGACAACTGCACTGGGGGTTGCGGCAATCAGCCTCTGCCAGGAGCAGCTCCCCAGGCCCCACAGGCCACAGGAGCCTTGGGGAGGTCCGGCCCAGCTCTGCTGTCTCCCCCGGGGGCCCCCAGCAGCCTTCTCCGCTCCCAGGCAATACCGTCCGCAGGGTTATCTGGCTGTCTCTTTTCCCGCCATAGAGCACAAACCAGTGGAACTTTCTTAAAACCAGACCACAGCGTCACCTTTAGTGCGCACTGTGGGAAAGGACGCTAATGACCAGTGGACACTGCTCAGCTTAGCAGAGTAAAAAGGAGCGGCAGGAGGACTTGTCTTTGGTTGTCGCATGGAGGATGCAGTTTTATTTCTGTGCCAGGGAGAATCATCTTGATTTCTGCTACAGGATAAGGAGGATTAGTTAGCTAACGCTCACAGGGTATTTTACACCCAAGGCTGATGAAGATGCTTTCACTAGGAGGATGGCTGAGGCACCGAGCACGAGCTCACCAGAGCGTCAGAGCCACATGAGACTGAAGCCAAGTCACCCACCGCCACCTTCCTCTGTGTCCACACTTTCTCTCTTCCTGGGAGTCACTGTAACTTCCTGCCCACCTTCTGCCCAATTTATATAACTTTGAGACAGTCACGTGGCAACTCTCTTCCCGAGGAGACCAGACGGAATGGGTCTCTAAAATTCTGAGTCCAGTGGACGCTGAGATAAACAAAGACTTAAAATATTACTCACATCAAGAAAGTTGCGTTAATATACAATGTGAGGGGCTTGCACTAATGAAAAATGTAGCTCTTTCTTGGCTTTTTGTGACCACAGATCTAGTGCCCAGGATGTAACAGTTTGCTTAGGAAAGCATCCCTGACATATTCCTTTGACTGGGTTGTTAATTTCCCATCCTGGATTCCCAGGCAGACTGACACACCACAATGAAATCAGGAGAAATATTGATCTCCCGCCCTGACACTGCATTCACGTCTGCAATAAACATCTTCCCGGCGTCCCTCGGCACCAGGTTTACATATGAAGCCCAGCAGCTGATTGTCTTGCGCCTTTTACATGCTTTTGAATTCTGGAAGGAATCTTATCTGGAAGACTAGAATCATGCATCTGCCATGCCTTTCAATTTTGTATTTCAGATTAACTGCTCCTTTTCCTCTGCATTCTTAAGGCCTTCTAAGAAATTTCCTACCCAATTCACTTCGTAAGTGCCTGCTCTGGTGGCTAGTCCGTAATGAATTCAGGTCTTTTCTCCTATTTTTCCACGCCACCCTTGTAATCTGGAGTCAGAATGCTGAGCTCTGACCTCCCTCCTTGTCCTGCTGCTGGGGGAGGCTGGAGACAGACGCCCAGGTTGCAGGTATTCTGGATCCGGAGACCTGGTTTGGCCTGAAGTGAGGCCAGGATTGGGTGGAAATAGCAATGATTTTTTTTTTCTTACAGTCTTCTAAAAATTAACGATTTCTGTCCAGGTTGAAATTGACTAAGAGCAAGAGTCAATAGGCATACCTACTGACCGGGGTCAAATACTTTCTGTTTCTGGATATTATAAAGATTTCATGTTTAGGAATACTAACCATAGCAAAATTTAAGACACGTTAAAGTTACACATTATTAATGAGTCTCTCTAGAAAGCTCACTGGGTTTCTAGTGTATTTTTTTCATTTCTAATCAGACAGTAAGGATATCTGATCATTATTTGTAAGTGTACTTTCTTAGCAGCGCTTGTATTGTGTAAGTTCTTCACACCATTTTGTTAGGGCTGCTGTTGTTTTCAGGTAAATTATGAATTCTTTAAAGAGTGAATTCTGTAAGGAGGGTATTAATTACTTTCCCTTTGCTGGGACAAAATCCTGATAACCACAATTTAAAGAAGAGTTTTATTTAGACAGCATGGTGGAAGGCTATGACAGGGGACAGCTGCGCACCCCACAGCAGCCAGGAAGTACAGCGAGAAGGGAGGAGCCAGGGACAAGTATCCACCCCAGCCCGCCCCACCCTATCTCACCCAGTAACCACCTCCAACCAGTCCCCACCTCTCCATATGCCATTCAGCGACTGAACTCATCAATGGTTGTATTCACTGATTGATGAGTTCATCACCCCCCATGGTCTAATACCTTCCAAATAAATCAGATTTGGTCAATGGGGGAGGGTCTATGTTAGTGTAATTAAAACAACAGTCTGCCTGCTACTAAAGAATAGTGATTATAATTAGAACTTTGTTACAAGTAAATAAGAAGGAGATGACGATTTCCCTTGGTTTTTAGATATGCAACTTATGTATTACAGATGGCAATGTCAATAAGAAGTATATACAGCTCAGCATTAATTTCTTATTTGGTACAAGGAAGAGAATCCAGAGGATGATCAAGGATGGAACCTAAGAGGTAAGTCAACAACGTGAAAGTGAGAACTTCATCACAAGAACTGGCCACTCAACATTTGCTCTTACCAGACTATCTCAGCAGACATGTGATGCTATCGGCATAAGCCAATATTGCATGCTAATTAAGAGCATAAAGCAAGATGACCAAATCACTTATTCACTCTCAATGCCTCTCTTAAAAAGAAAAAATTCTTATCAGAAGATGGACAGCAGAAACCTTCTGTGTAATAGAAGGATGAGAACTGTAGTAAAATCCCCTCAGAAACTATGTAGGCAAGAAGATAGTAGAGTGAAATATTTTAAGTATTGAAAGAAAAAGTAAAATCATCAACCTAGATTCTATATTCAGTAAAATCGCCTTCCAAAATGAGGGGGAAAAATAACACCTTCATCACACAAACAAAAACTGGAGGAACTCATCTCCAACAGATATGCACTGTGAAATATGTTAAAAGATGTTCTTTAGGAGAAGAAAAATGATGTAGGACAGTGTCACAAATCTGTATCATGAAAAAAAAAACATCAGAGAAAGAAATAAATGGTAGTAAAATAAAAGTTATTTCCCCCACACTCTAGAGACCTTGGCAGCTGAGGGGATTATTGGTCACACTTCCCCCACCCATCCAAAAGACCTCAGAAGCCCACGGATCATTAGTGACCCCTTCCACCACCTGCAGAACCTTGGTGGGCTGGTGGGAGCCTCAGCAACCATGCACCCAGACAGAGAACCTCAGTGTGCCTATGACAGTGTGGTGAGTTTCTCCCTCAAATAGTGGACCTCAGTGGGTAAACAGGAGTAGCAGCAAGCCCTCCCCCCAGCTGTAAGACCTTGGCAAGCCCAGTAAGAGTGTGGGTGAGTCCTTCTTCCATACAGAGAACACTGGGTGGGTTGAGGAGAGCACCAACAAGGCCTTTCCCAACCTGGAAGAACTTGGAAGGGCCTATGAGACCCCCAGTGACACAGTAGGGTCCCAGCTGAGGTGCACAATATAGCCAGGTAGATCTGGCAGCATGGAACAGCCTGAAGCTGAAGTAACAATAGGAGCTAAGGGTTGGCTTACATCACTACTCCTAGGCTAGTCAGCCTAGGAAGAATGTAGGACTCACGCAACAGGTCCTGCAGGAGGAATTCAGGTGACTGACCCCTCTCCTGCACTGTGGGACCAGCAGTTGTGCAAACATCAGTCGCACAGTAGGACCTTAAGACACACACAATGGACAGTTGAGACTAGTGGGATTAAAAAGACCAAAATATTAACCCAAGAGGTGAAAATGGCAAAACAAAAAAGCAAAATGCAATTTCAAATGTCCAGTCCATCAGGAACACCTACAGGATATAATGAAATAGTAGGACATTAGAAGCCATACACCTGAAATTTCTGAAAAGATAGAAAGTGAAATATAGAAACAAATCCATGAGGCTATAAAGGAAATCAGATTAGAAATAATCTTGCAGATAAAGAAAGAAATGACAACCTTAATAAAGGAGTTGCTCAGCATAGCTAGGGAAGACACAGATTAAAAAAAAAAGTACAGGAGCATGGGAAAATTATGGAAACCTTGAATGAACAATATAGGAAAGAAATAGAATGCAAGAAACAAATTCAAAGAGATATCCAGGAAATTAAAAATTCCATTGAAAGCTGGTGAAACCATGTGAGTGAAGCTGAGGATAGACTTTTGGACCTTGAAGACAGGATTGTAGCTAGTGATCATGAAAGGAAAAAACTTTTAAAACTAACAAGGGAGCATAAAACAACAATTCAACAGCTTCAAGACGATGCACAGAGAAGCAATATAAGACTGATAAGCAACAATGAAAATGCAGGAGTCAACGCAAACAACATAAAAAAACTATTTGCAGAAGTAATAGTGGAAAATTTCTCAAACATGGGATAAGAATCAGATATACAGGTAAGTGAGGCATAGAGAATGCCAAACAGTCATAACCAAAATAAATCTACACCCAGACATATAATAATTAAGATCTCAGAAATTAGGTATAAAAACAGAATACTAAAAGCTGTTAGAGAAAAGACACAACTCACCTATCAAGGAAAGCTCATTAGAATCATTGCAGACTTCTCAGCACAAACCCTTGAGTCAAGACAACCTTGGAGTGAAGTATTTCAAGCCTTGAAAGAAAAAAGCTTTCAACCCATATTGAGATACCCTGCAAAACTGTCTTTGAAAATGAATGGAGAAGTAAGATACTTCCATGACAAAGAACAACTGAACAAATTCATGTCCACCAAACCAACCCTAGAAAGAGTACTGAAAGACATACTAGAGAGAGAGAAAAATGACTACGATTCCCAGAACAACAACAGAAAGAAACCACCAGGCAGAGCAAGCAATTAAACAAGGGGGAAAAGCAGGAAACCAACAATAGGAAAATAATGTGACAAAGTCATTATGTATCAGTTATATCCATCAATGTAAATGGCTTCAATTCACCAGTTAAAAGAAATAGGCTGACAGAATGGATCAAGAAACAGGATCCAACAATATGCTATACACAAGAAAGACATCTGACTCCAAAGGAAACTCATAGACTAAAAGTCAAAGGATGGAAAACAATATTTCATTTCACAGGAACCCAGAAAAAAGCAGGGGTAGCTATTCTGTTTGCAGACAATGTTAACTTCAAACCAAGAATGATCAAAAGAGATAAAGAAGGTCACTACATACTTGTTAGAGGAAAAATTCAAGAGGAAGAGCTAATAATCGTAAATATATATGCACCAAATACAGGAGCACCCAGCTATGTAAGACAAATACTAATAGACATGCAAAACCAAATATACAATAATGCAGTTGTAGCAGGGGACCTTAATATTCCATTGTCACAAAGGGATAGATCAACTAGACAAAAAAGTTGGCAAAGAAATAACAAAACTGAATCAAACCTGTGAACAAATGGACTTAGTAGATGTTTACAGAGTGTTCCACCCAACAACATCAGAGTACACATTTTTCTCAGCTGCACATGGGATGGTCTCTAAAATAGACCATAAAACATGCTTAAGTAAATGCAAAGGGATTGAAACTATCCCATGCACATTATCTGATCATAGTGCACTGAAATTGGAAATTCATGGCAAAAGAAACTGCAAAACCTGCATAAACACATGTAAATTAAATAACAACATCTTGAACAACCAATGAGTTACAGAAGAAATTAAAGAAGTAATTAAACAATACCTACAATTCAATAAAAATGCAGATACAACATACTGAAACCTGTGGGACATAATGAAAGCAGTCCAAAGAGGGAAATGTATAGCAATGAATTGTCACATCAGGAAAACAGAATGAGCACAAATAAACAACTTAATATTATACCTTGAGTTTCTAGAAAAAGAAGAGCAAGTCAAGCCCAAAGCTCATAGAAGAGAGGAAATTTTAAAGATGAGAGCAGAAACTAATGTAATTGAGATGAAGAAAACAATACAAAGAATTAATGAATTGAAGAGTTGGTTCTTTGACAGAATAAACAAAATTGTTAAACCTCTAGTGAACCTTATCAAGAAAAAGAAAGAAAACACTCAAGTTCATGCAATAAGGAATGAAAAGGGTGAGATTACTACAGAGTCAATGGAAATTCAGAAGATCATGAATACCTACTTTGAAAATCTTTACTCACATAGGGTGGAAGAGACAGAGAAAATGGACAGATTCCTAGAAACATAAGAATTACCAAAGCTGAATCAAGAAGATATAACAATTATGAATAACCCAATATCAGCTACTGAAATTGAAAATGTGATTAAAAAAACTTACCAACAAAGAAAAGTCCAGGTCCTGATGGGTTCATATCTGAATTCTACAAGAAATTTAGAGAAGATTTAACATTAATACTTCTCAAAGTCTTCAATGAAATGGAAAGGGAAGCAATTCTCCCTAACTCCTTCCTGAAGGCAAGTATTATTCTGATACCAAAACCAGAGAAAGCCCCAACCAAAATGGAGAGCTATAGGCCAATCTCCCTAATGAATATTGATACAAAATTCTCAATAAAAAACAGGCAAATAGAATGCAGCAAATCATCAAGAAGATTATACATCGTGACCAAGCAGGATTTATCCCAGGAATGCAGGGATGGTTCAACATACACAGATCAATAAATGTAATACACCACATCAACAGAGGCAAAGACAAAAATCACATGATCATCTCAAAAGATGCAGAAAAAGCTTTTGATAAAGTTCAAACATACCTTACAGATCTAGAGAAAACTTGTTCATGATAAAAATCCTACAGAAACTTGAAATAGATGATATCTGCCTCAATCTGACAAAAGCTATCTATGACAAACCAACAGCTAACATTATACTAAATGGACAAAAGCTGAAAGCTTTCGATTTAAAACCGGGAGCAAGAAGGATGCCCACTATCACCACTCCTATTCAATATAGTTCTGGAAACATTAGCCAGAGCAATCAGACAAGAGAGAGAAATAAAATGAATAAGGATAGGAAAGGAAGAAGTTAAATTATCACTATTTACAGATGACATGATACTCTACATAGAAGACCCTAAAAGCTCCACTGAAAGGCTATTAGAGTTAATAAACAAATTCAGTAATGTAGCTGGATACAAAGCCAGCACTCAACAATTGATAGCATTCCTGTACACAAACAACAGACTCACTGAGAGAGAAATCATGGAAATAACACTTTTCACAATAGCATCCAAAAAAAATGAAATACTTAGGAATCAACCTAACAAAGGATGTGAAAAACCTGTACTTGAAAAACTATAGTACCCTTAAAAAGGAGATGGAGGAGGATGTCAGAAAATGGAAAGATATCCCTTGTTTTTGGATAGGAAGAACCAACATTGTGAAAATGGCCATACTCCCAAAACTGTTATACAGATTTAATGCAATCCCAATAAAAATACCATTAATGTACCTTACAGATCTAGAGAAAACATTCCGAAAACTCTTTTGGAAACAGAAGAGACCTAGAATAACAAAGGCAATCATGGGCAACAAAGGCAAGGCAGGAGGCATCACAATCCCTGACTTGAAATCATACTACAAAGCTACAATGATAAAATTAGCAAGATACTGGCAAAAAACAAAACAAAACAAACAACCAAAAAAACAGACCTGAGGATCAGTGAAACAGATTAGAAGATGTAGACACAGCTACAAAGATACTCAGCCACCTTATCTTTGACAAAGGGGCTAAAAATGTTCACTGGAAGAAAGGTAGCCTCTTTATTAAATGGCACTGGAAGGGGCCAGGGATATAGCTTAGCGGCACAAGTGCCTTCCTGGCAAGTGTGAGGTCATGAGTTCAATCCTCGGTACCAAAAAAAAAAAGAAAGAAAGAAAGAAAAAAAAAAAAAAACAATGGCTCTGGAAAAATTGGCTTTCCACATGCTGAGAACTGAAACTAGACCCATGTCTATTGCCATACACTAAAGTCAAAATGGATGAAAGATTTAAATGTTAAAATAGAAATACTAAAACTACTGGAAGACAAGGTAGGTAGAAATCTTGAAGACAAAGGGTAGGCAAAGAGTTCATGAACAAAACACAAACTGCATGGGAAGTACTTCAAAGAATCAACCAGTGGGATCTCATCTTATTAAAAGGTTTTGTACTTCAAAAGAAATCACCTACAGAATGAAAAGAAAACCCACAGAATGGGAAAGAATTTTAGCCAACTGTCCCTCAGACAAAGGACTTATATCTAGATCATATAAAGAATTAAAAAACATCAGACCCCCCAAATTCAAAGAACTAATCCAAAAATGGGCATCTGAGATGAACACGCATTTCTCAGAGGAAGAAAAATATGGCAAAGAAATACATGAAGAAATGTTCAACATCACTGGTCACTCAAGAAACACAAATTAAAACAACACTGAGATTCCATCTCACTCCAGAAAGAATGGTTGCCATCAAGAAATCAACCAATAAGAAATGTTGGTGGGGCTGTGGGGAAAAAGGAACACTTCTCCATTGATGGTGGGAGTGTAGACTGGTGCAACTACTGTGGAAATCAGTGTGGAGATTCCTCAAAAAACTAGGATTGGAAGTCTCATTCAACCCAGGTATTCCCCTTTTGAGTATTTTCCCCAAAAATTTGAAAATGTCATGCCACAGTGATATGCGTGTACCCATGTTTATAGCAGCACAATTTGTAATAGCTAAATCCTGTCAACAACCCAAATGCCCATCAACTGCAGAATGGATAAAAAAGATGTGATTATTTTTATATGATGGATATAAAACAGGATAATCTTGAGGCTATAAAAAGGGATAATCTTGAGGCTTTTATAGGTAAATGGAGTCAACTTGAGACCATATTGATAAGTGAAATAAATCAAACTCACATTTATAAATATCGTATTGTCTCCCTAGTGTAAAAAAATGATAAAAATAAAACACTGAAAGAGTATTAACATCCAAAATATACAATAGATAATGTAATTAATAATGAAAGGGAAAGAAAGTGCTCAAAAGGAAAGAACAACTGGGATAGGGGAAAGGAGAAAAAGAAGAAAGAAAAAGATTATATGTATGTAGGAATACATATATAAATGTATGTATGTATGTGCATACAAGATAGATAACTACTACTAATCTCTGTTAGTTCATCAGAAAGAACAGTGGGTCCTCTGATTGTTTGATTGTTTGATCATTTTTTTACACATTTTAATCCTGTAACCTGAACAACTACTTCTAAGATAACAATATGCAATATATTAACTAGTTTTAATTTCCTACTATTACTTTTTTGAAATTCTGTATCATTTCTATCCTTTTTCTGTTTTGCTTTCTAAATTAAAAAATATTAATTATTTCCTTTCTTAATTGATCTAAGGCACTTTCTAACAGTAATAATAGTGCCAATGGATTAGATGATTATAGCATATGAGTAGGTGAACAATTTTGTTAGGAAGAAACACTTTAAATTAAAAGGATGAAAAATGATATGCTAACTCTAACCAAATGAAATCTGGGGGAGTTGCAGTAATTTCATACAAAAGCTGACCTCTGAACTTGGGAAATTGGTAGGGATGAAGAAAACACTACAGAGAGATAGAAGGACAAATTCTCCATGAAGACACAATAATCTTTAATGTGAGTACATACCAAAAACACAAGCAAAAAACCATTAGAACTGAAAGGAGAAAGTAACTAATCCACTATTATGTTTGGAGACATCTCTACACTCTTCATTTGGTCATGGAGAGATCCAGCAGGCAAAATAATCAGTAAGGATATAGCCGCCAAGTAATGAATAGCGACACTAATCATCATGATTTAACTGGCAATTATTTACCTCCTCTGCTCAGTGCACTGTTCTCAACATTCACATGGAATATTGACCAAAATAGACCACGTTCTCAGAAATGGACACCATAGAAATTGGGAGGGATAAAAATTACTCAAATTACACTCTCAGATGTCAGGGAAATTAAATTATACCACAATAACAGGAAGACCCTCAACTCTCTAGATCTTAGAGAAACACACTTGTAAACAGCAAATGGATCAACAAGTCTTAAAAGAAGTCAAAAATATTTTGAAAAGGAAAATACATAGCAAATATATGGGATGCAATAGAACTAGTGCTTAGAGAAAATTGCACAGAACTAAGTAAATATGTTTGAAAAGAAATTATGATCCAAAATCAGCAATACAAGTGCTCACCCTAGGAAATGAACAAAGAGAAACATACCCTAAACAAGCAGAAAAAAGAAAACCATAAAAATTAAATCACAAGTTATTAAAATCTAAAAATGAAAATAATTGATAAAATCAGTGAAGCCAAAATCTGATTTTTTTAAAAAGTAAGATTGATGTTAAAATTCTAGCCAGTCTAACCAAGAGAAAAAATATGCAAATTAAAATATCAGAAGTAAAACAGAGGCCATCACTATCGACCCTATGAAAAGTAAAAGAATAACAAATACTGGAAATAATTGTGTGCCCACAAATTCCCCTGAAAGATACAAACTACCACAACCCACACAAGAAATAAATTACATGAATATTTATCTACCTTAAAAATTGAATAATATTCCAGCACAGGAAACATCAGTTCCAGACAGTTTCATTGGTTTCTAGTAAACACTGAAAGACAAAATGCTACCACAAAAATGCTATCATATATTTACAGTATGTTCAACAAAATAGAACACAAATCAACTAACAATATCCTAGTTCCAAAAGCAGAGACATTATAAGAACGGAAGACTAGAGATTGTATCTTTCATAAACTTACATGTAAAAATTCTGCATAAAATATTAACACATTGGACCTGACAATGTATGCAAATGATTATGCATGTACCACATCTAAGTGAGATTTATTCAAGATATGCAAGGTGGGTTCAATATTCAGAAATACGTTGGTAAAATCCACCACATCAATAGGCTCAAGAGGAAAATTATGTAATTCTATGAATTGTTTCTTGAAAAGCATTTGACAGAATCCTGATTAAAAACCCTCCAAAACTGGAGATGGAGAGAATTTCCTTCATTGGGTACAGAACAGCTATGCAAGAACTAACATTCTACTTAATGATGAGAAACTAATTGTCTTCTTCAAATCCAGAACCAAGACAAAGGTGTCCTCCCTCACCTGTCCTCTTTCTCATCACCATAGCAGAAGTCCTCGGTAGCACAATACAACAGTAAAATAACATATAAAATAAAAAGATGTTCAGATTCAGAAGAAAGGTACAGAACTCCATACATGACATAATCATCTGCAGAAAACTCTCAAAGAATTAAAAATAGTTGGAATTAATAAATGAGTCAAGAAAGTTCACAAGAGACACAATCAACACACAAAGGCTGCCAGCTGTAGTGGTGCATGCCTTGAATACCAGCACTCTGGAGGCTGAGGCAGGAAGATCACTGGGAGACCAAAGCCAGCGTGGGCTACAAACTGAATTCAAGGTCAGCCTGAACTACATAGTGAAACTCTGTCTCAAAAAGACAAAATAAATAAATAGATAAATAAATAAATAAAGAAGAAAGCACAAAGGCAAATTCTCTTCCATGTACCAACAATGAACAATTGAAATTATCATATGTGTGCATGTGTTTCAACAAGGCTACCTACTTGCATTGTAAATGGTTGGTGCTTCAAGTTTTTAAATTTAATATTTTACATCTAGAGTATTATGTGTCCATTTGTGGAGTTAAAACTTCACATGGATTTTTGACCCATTCAGTAAAAAGAAAATCGACAGCACATATATCATTTATCAGAGCAACTAGATTCCACTGTGAACAGGAGTAGTGTGTTTTTAATACTTACTTTTATATTTTGCCTGCCTGTCACAATCCAAATCTGTTGAGATATCATAGAAGGATGACTGAGGAATATCCATCCTATGCTTTAGGAGACTCAGCAAGTAGATCTCAGTCGCAGCCTGTTCACATGATATCATATACCATTTCTAATTTCAACCTCCAAAAAAACGATTTGGTTGGGAGGAAAGGTCAGAAAACGAGCCTAGAAAGCAACTTATTTCCAACATTATCTTATTCTATGACTGTATTTAAAATATTTTCATCAAGAATGAAAGAGCAATTTCATTCTTCAAAAGCTAGGATGCTCTTTCATTCTTCAAAAGCTAGGATGAGTTAGGTGTAAAATCATTCACTACAACTTATTTTATCACATGAATTTCAAGACTCTGTGAAACTCATTAAAATAATAACAATAATAAATTTTTTTGCTACTGGGGATTGAACTCATCACCTTGCACTTGCCAGGGAGCCACTTGTGGCACTGAGCTATATTCCCAGCCCAATTATTATTATATTTAAATACCACTCAGGTAGAAAAAAAATCTTATTTGTTTTCAAATAGGAGCACCCAAGTCTACTGCAATTTACGTGAGCACAGCCAGTTTAAACAATTATCTTTATAAGTACCTACTTTTTAAATCACCCCCCTTGTCCTAGAATTAATTTTTTTAAAAATTCAAAATTACATGAGAAAGAACAATTTTAGAACATGAAGTAAGAACTATGTACAATTCATTAGGAGCAATAATAAGCCTGGCTATACTTTCCAAAACTACAAATAATATTCAGAGTGATCCTGGTTTTAACTTCTAGGCCACCCATGTGTCAAAATTAGTCTTGCCTTGGTGTTTGCACACTGGATCCATGCACATGAACCACCCAGGAGGTACCAAAAGATACTCATGTCAGCCTCTCTGCTGGGAAGTACGCAAACACAAGGTCTCATCAATAACACTTCTGTAGTTCTGTGGCTCCATGCAGAAACCCATGTGAGGCTGAAGTTTTAGGTGCAAGATACTTTGCAAACTGCCTCCCATAGCTGCAGATTTCCTGGGGCTGACTCACTTGTGCATTCCCTGTGTGTGTCTCCACAGAAGGAAATTGTATATGATATCATGGCAGAGGGAAGGTACCAGATTGGCAACACAGCACCAGAAAATAGCTCCTCAGTCTGGCAAATCATAGGCTGTGATATTTCTTACGTAACCTGATCACTCGCGAAGATAACCGTTTCACTACCTTCTTTTCTCCAAACCTTACTGTGTAGTACAAACTTTTAACATTCAAACCGTTGTGCTTGCTAAAAAACACAATTCACTACATATAGATGAATTGTGTATTGACTAATCAAAGATAAAGCAGTTAATTTCATGTGTTAATTTTTCATCATTGTAACCAAAAACCAGAGAAAAATGACTAACAGAAGGAAGACTTATTATGGATCAGAGTTTCAGAGGTGTCAGTCCATGGTTCACTGGCTCCCAGGCAGAAGTATCATGGCAGAAGAGTGCGGCAGAGCAACATTGCTTGTCTCTTGTTTGCCAGAAAGCAAGAGAAAGAAAAGTTACGTGCTTCCAAGTTACACCCTTGGCCTACACACTCCTCCTGGGCCCTGCCTCCTAGTAGTCCATTCAGTTATGAAATCATCAAAGGGCTAATCCATTGATGAGGTTAGAATTCCCACAAGCTAATCACCCTTCAGGCCTCTCTTGGTCCGGTTGTGCTGACAATCACAGTTAACCATCCATCACATACCACATCTCAAAAGAAAATTTCAAAGCCAATCATAATTTAGAATATGCAAAGTGACTGAAGTTGGAACAAAATAGAGAAGTTATGAATCAAATACACCATTTTATATAAATTTTCCTGAATAATTTTGAGAAAGTGAATGTGCATAAAGTGTTCATTAAAGACAATGATTTTCAGTTTATCAACAGAATCTGTTACACATAGATTCCTTGCCCACATCTACATTTGGGCTGTCCAAATCTCTTTCCTGTCTGATCACATCTGTTAACGTCATCTAGGGACAGTGGTATTTTCATGAGTTAATGGGCAGAGACAGAAAAGAGTTTGCTCTTTTCTGTTTTAATGAAAATGAGAGAAGTGAGCCTTTTTATCACTTCAAATCCCTTCAGGCTGGTCAAAGGTAACTTTCAGTATTTACTTTTATTACCCTCATTAATAGATGAGATTGGGTGTAGCCCTTTCAATTTTCTTATTCACTTTTACCTTCCTGATCCTATCTTTACTTATTTTATTCAAGCTTTTAAGAATTGCTTTATCTCTCTGTGCTTAAAAGACTTCCAAGGACTTCTGCCACTTGCATAACACCAAAACCAGTTGTTTCTAGTTAGATGATTTAAAAGTGTATACAATTACAGTGGCTAATATTATAACCAAAGCTTAATATTAATCACTTCAGGTTAAGATCTTCTGAAAAATGCAAAGGTACTAATAATTTTCTTACATGACTTCTGTTTTTCTAGGATTCTGTTCTGGAGGAAATGCACATTTCATGCTACTTATACACACTATGTGAGGACATAAACAAGAATAAAGTAGGGAGTGGACACTCCTTTAGCTCAGGGGGAAGGTTAACTCCTGTCTTCTCATGCAGGGAGCAAGGGTTGCCCTCCCTCCTTGAACATGAAATACAAGATGGGATCAGGGAAGGGTGAGAAGATGGTTATATTTTGCTTTCAAGTCATAAACTTTGCTATTTAATAGCTTCAGAGTCAATCAGTACAACTGTGTGGAACTGGAAGACTGGCATAAAGCATATTAGAAATTTCTTTCCAGTCTATGTTAAATTCTATGAGAATTCTCATGAAGAAACAGAAAGCAATTTGTCTTTCCTTCTTTCCTCAAGAATAGGCTCACGAGGAGATGGAAAATACAACACTTGGAACATTTCTTAAAAATCTTGCAGTTTTGGCCAAAAAGCAATGAATTACCTTCTTGATAATATAATTTTTACTGTAGGCTTTCTTTCATTCTTAAAGGCTTACTAATAGTACATGTTTTCATTTTTCTTTTATCTTCATTTTCTATGTCTGCGATCCCTTTTTCTTCCAGCTCCAAGTTTATAGAAATAACAAGAGTCTGGGGTGAACCCTTAAGCCAAGGCCTCTCTGCTCTTGGGCCAAGTCTGTCTGACAATTGTAGAGTCGCTGATTTCCAGGTCTGCATCTCTTCCCAACCCAACCTTGCACATGGGCCAGTGTCAACTGCCCAAGCTCTGTCCACATCATTGGCCTCAGCCACTGGTTAGGCCCAGGGATGCTGCATCTGTGGGACCAGAGCTTACAGAAGTTGGAAGCTGGTGTGGGCAGAGAAGCAGTAGGCAGGCTCTGGGGTGCATCCTCTTGGTCCCACAGATTCCAGATCCCAAAGAAGAGGCAATGTCATCGGAGAGCAAGGGTGCAGCCCTCTAAGTGCAAGACTCCCAGCTGGACCCCCGCTTTCCAGGTCAAGAGGAATTACTGTGGAGAAGCCAGTGTGCACATGTGACTGAGTAACACCCATGCTAGACAGGATTATTTCCGTTTACAGGGGACAGTACCAGGCAGGCAGGCCACATAGAATTAGAAGTGTAGAGCTGAAAGGTAACACATTTCACAGTAATCCCAAACTAAAGGAAAAAAATGAATAAACAAGACAAAGAAAGTCATTGTTCCTTTTTTATCTTCAATCTTTGGCCAGAAAGTAAGAAAAAGGAAAGAGCCCAAGAAAAGTTACATGCTTCCAAGTTACACTCCCCACCCCCCGTCTCAGTGCTTTGAGGATTCGAGACCCTATTTCACTTATTCTGTGATTGTTTTAGTGAAACGTGTTATGTCTGAAATGCTGTACTAGGTACAAGGAAAATGCCAATGAAAGAAAAGGACATTTCTGTCCTCATGCAGTTTATATTCTAGTGGGAGAGAGAAACATTTCAAAAGTATTTAGAAAGTGATTGTGTGTACTACCGAAATGATTAGACATATTGTTAAGAAGGACAAATAAAATAAATAGTGAGCGATGACATTCCCTGACAGCCCCAGGCCCTGCAGGGTCTTCTCCACAGAGCTATATTTCCTCGGTGTTCAGGGGCTGACGTCAGAGACTGAGATGCCAGCAGGGCGGGCTGTGCAGGGATGGCTCTCCTCTGGCTGTGGACAGTTCTCATGAGCATCCAAGACAGAAAGAGACAGGAGAGAGAGAGAGAGTGGCCCTGCCCTGACGTCTCTTCTGTGACAGCTCAGAACTCAGGATGAGGGCCACACCCTTGTGACCTTTCTGACCTCAGTCACCTCTAAAAGTTTTCATCTCCAAATCCTACCAGGTTGGGAGTTAGGGCTTCAGCCCATAAAGTGGGGGTACACACAAGTTCAGTCTGTGTCCACCAAATGGTAGCAGGGAGACCAGCGAGGAAGCTCCCGTGCCACCCAAGAGGAATGACAATAAAGGACACCATTGCAGAGATGGGGCACGTGGTCTATGGATGCAGACCACACAGGAGGTTGGCAAGTCCTGTTTCCAAAACCACCTTGGGCACTTTGGAACCATGCTCACCAGCAGTTTGCACAGAGAAAGGGGGCTGTGGCAGGGATGGTGGAAAAGAGGGTAGCCTTCCTTCTCGGTCTCCTGACAGCTGTGCAGGTGACAGCATGCATAGCGGGAGGGGTGGGTTCGGTGGATTCAATCTAAGCCTCTCAGTGGAGTTCCGAGGACCCTCCGCAGCCCACTCGAAAGGGCTGCACAGGTACACAGGCTTCACCCCAATAAGCTGATCCGGGGAGGAGAGACAGAGCAGGGCACTAAGCCCGAGGCGCAGCTGCTCCAGGCAGTGTGTCTGTCCTGGTGTCCTCACGTTCCCTTTCTCCATCCCACCCTGCTGTCTCCTCTTCACCCACCTTCTCCCCATTTACTCCATGCCCCTGTGGCTGCCTCTTCCTGCCTGGCTCCTGCCTTCACCATTTACAATCACTGTTGCCTTTCCAAGAAATCCCCCAGCTCAGGACTTTTTAAAAACCTTTCCTTCTCCTCAGACCAATCACTTGTTCAATTGAGTGTTCAACCAAACAGAGGGTGATGAGAAGGGGAAAGCCACAAGCTCCATCGCCACCACGTCTGCTGATAGTATCCCAAAAGTTGGCAACATCAACCAACTGTGCTACTCATGCACGAAATTCTACCATGGCTCCATGACAGTGTGACAACGAAAAACATTCAGTTCTAGTCACTGTGAAAAACAACTATTCGTGTGCACACCGCAGGCATAGACGGAGTTCAGCGCTGTGGGAGAGGCAGCAGCGAGAGCCCTGGTGTCTGCTGTCTTCCCTGACAGCGCAGCCTCATTAATTCCAAGAGGGCCTATTAAAAGGGCAGCGACTGCTCCGCGCCGTGTCTTCTCACCCATTAGCCACAGCGCCCTGGCTACAGGTGGCCCCTTCCGCACAGCCTACATGAGGCCACTTACTCCCAAGCTTAGCACACATTGTAGAGCAAGAAATCACCAGCATGAGCCAAACAAGGCTCAGCTGCCTACAGCCCCAGTGACTCCCCCTTCCATCCCTAGGAAGTTAGGATCTGGTGCAGGCAGAAAAAAATGTAGTGTACATGAAATAATCACTGAGAAATTCCGGGCAATGTAAAAACGATCGTCTCCTGCTGACTCGGTGTATGCTGAGGATGGCCACAGAGAGCCTCCCAGTTCAGCATCTTGTGTTTCTCAATCGTACGGCTGTCAGCACTGACTCACCACTTAGCACAGCCTCCACTTTTCCCTGTGAGGAGTCTGTGCAGACGCTGCTTGGAGAGCACTCCAGACAGCCATGGCCTGAGCCACACACTCACTGGGCTGCTCCCCCAAACACCACCTTGACCACTATGGACAGCTGGACAAGGAGACAGCCAGCCTGGAGAGCAAAGCTTTGAAAAGAGATACGACCAGTGCCACCAATCTATTTGGACAACCGAACCCTAATATAACCACCAAAAGATAGATGCTACATATGGAGAGATGTAAATAGAAGAATAGATATGGATGCATAGATATGTTAGATACAGATACATCAACACCTCGCCTCACAAATGCTTCTCTTCCCAAACAGTTCGGTTCACAAAGGAAGCATTTAGCAAATTTGCTTCCATTTCCAAACTCCGCACTGGGTGATGAACACAGCCATGGCATCTTCCCCAGAATTGTGGAACAAATTAAGTTCGTGAACTGACATGCCACTCCATAGTAACAACCAAATGCAACACTCCGAGGTTCTGTTAGTGAAGAAAAGGGGTCTGCATGCTGCTCAATGAGAGAAAATGGTCATTAAATAGTTAATATTATGATATGTGCCTTGAAGGAGAAGTCCAGATGTTTGGGGAAACTTTTCAAGAGATTTTGGCCTAGCATTGTGAATCTGCACCAGCTATCACGATTTAGATGGGGTAATAATCAGTTCCTTCATATCAGTAACTCGAAAGCTCTCTGGTTTCTCTGTGAGGCAATACCCCAGCCACAGAAGAGCTCTGCTCATCTTTTGTGGGACTTTTACACTCCGTCTTTCGCAGGATTACCGGAGACAAGTTCTGGGAGCAAAGGTCACCAGGACCAACATCTTTGGGCCTCATAGCATTAGTCCATCTGGCTCAGCAGGACCAGCCCTGGACTCCCACGTTGCCCCTCATGGCAAGAACACCTGTCCTGACATAGCTGCAGAAGCACTTAAACTTCATCCAGTTTCCTGTCCTGCACATGACCCTAGATCCATGACTGTGGCTTCTAATTACTAGCCAGTCCCTGTATCTTTAGCGTCTTCTCTGAATGACTTTATTACCTTTGTGTTCTCCCTGAAACTTGACCTTCCCCATGGCCATAGATGCTCCTGGGGCTTTCTTAGGTGGTGGCTCCTTTGCCTTCTGCACTTCATGATTTGCTAGGTTTTGCCCTTCACTGCTTATTTCTGTGTGCTTCTTTAAAATGCACACACTTTTACACATATGCACGCACACATTCACACACAGAGTCCCACCTACCTGATGACATCGCAAACTAATAGCAACTGGATTTATAAAATGCTTGTCTGTGCCAGGCACAGGTGTGATTTAATTCTCACAACAGCACCAAGTTATATTCCTAGTCTCGCTTCACGGATGCACTGAAGGAACCAGGATGTTAACGATCCACAATCAAACAGTTCAGGGGGTAGAGTCCAGACATGAATCCCTCCAGTGTGGCTCCTGTGTGCTTTCTCTTAATGACGACTCCCTTCCCCATTCCCTTCCACCATTTGCTGCCTCGCCTTTACTGGAGAGTTCACTTTCTTGGATTGCTGTGTTTCCCCCCCATTCCTAGTTCCATCATCATCCTGGTGATTCAACAGACGTGGAGATCCTTCAACACCAAGTTCTCCCAACCCTTCCACATCATCTCTCCCCACGATCCACACGATTTCACCATAAGCAGGACTGGCACCATCTTCCAATCTCACTTTAAATACCCCACAGCATGACTGCAACCTCTCCTCTTTCTTCCTAAGGACTCTAACATCTCGACTCCTATAATTATTCTTCCACACCAGGTCCTACTTATTCCTAACTGGTTTGCATCCCAGCCACTGGTACAGTCATTCCTTTTCACACACACTTTGTTTCCTTGACCCTTTCTTCCTCCATCTTTTTCATTTGACACAATTCTAATCCCAGCTAAATCCAGTTTTTTCTATCTACACTCACAACCCTTTGTGACTGATAGTAAAGAAAAAAATGTAAGCACTCTCACTTGGATTTTATTAAACCAAACAGTAGTACCCTCTAGTAATTCTATATTTCAGTCAGTTTTCTCTGTCTTCAAGAAAACTACTTTACTGTTCTCTCTCCACAAACCTGAAGCATCACCTATTTAATTCTTTTTTATTAATAATTACATTTAGCTATATATTATGATCATATTCACTACATTGTACCTGTACATGATATAACTTGATTCTTTTTATTCCCATTCCCCTACTGACTCTTCAACCCTTTTTCCCCTCCTTATTTAAAAAAGCTTTGTTTACATTTTTCCTTCTTTTCTCATTTTTTTTCAAGGGTGATAACTTTCCTTTTATTTAATGATAAAGTAGAAGACATAAAGCCTCCACCCACCATTCCCAGACCTCCAACCAACCTGTATCCATGCACTTAAACTCTACCTCTTCTCTTTTCAAATGGGATGGTGATCTAAGCTCATTGCTGAAAACATTGCTTTTTATTTCTCAATATAATTAATTCTAGGTACCACCTAGAAATCAAACTACATATCATGAAAATTTAAACAAAAAAGAACCAAATGAAACTACAGGTGATGTTTTTGATATTTCCTTCCAGCTCCAGTGCTGTCTTTCTCTCGGGATTTATCCCAGTAGTTTTTATTTGGCTTTTCCGTAAAGTAATCGTGTGCCTATCATCACAATTGATTGTGGAAATAAGTAATAGATGTAGCATCTCCACTTTCTTATTGGATTCCCATAATGAGTTCAGCATTTCTCAGCATATTGAGCTTTTGAATTATTATTCATGTACACAGTCCAAAAACACATCCATAACATACAACATATAATACAAAGAAAGCAAACGATACCCTAGTGTCCAACGTTTCTAATAATAATACCAACCATAAGAGGAAAGCTCAAGCTGTTGGCACATGTCCCCCAAGATAACAAGATAAAAACAACATTTAAACATGTAAATGTTCAGGGACCTTAAGCAAGCTTTTATTCACTTACCTTCTGGATAATTTGATATGATCAATAAAAATAATTTCTTCCAATATCTTACCCCATTCTCACAAGCAGCATTAATTAAGTTCTACTGGAATGATAATTAATGGTTGTTTAAATCAGTGTTAACATCAGTTTTACAGCTTAGTGTTAAAATAGAGCACTTTCAAAAAATGAAACATCCTGCTATATATAGTGAAGGCAGCAGTGGGGTAGACGAGCTGTGCCATCCTGACCAACCTTACCTGAAAGGAAATCTGCTCAGGGAGACAAGACACAGACTTAAAATCTCAGATGAAGGTTTGATATAGCTTATCCTAAGTGAGAAATGAACATATTCCAAACCAAGAAATCCACCACAAATTACCTGTGCTCCAAAAATACTTCTTTTATTCGTTAAAAATACCACGCACACGCTTTTTACCTTGTGATCAATCTTTTAACGACCCATGTCCTGACATCGCCCCTCCCACAGGGATGACTGCAGAGCCCTCCCAGCACGCCCTTTACCCTCCAGCCCTGCTGTGGTTCACTGACGTTCCCTGCCACTCTATCCTTACCTGAGCTGTATGTCTGTTACTCCCCGCTACAGCCTCGATCTCCCTGCTTCAATGCTTGTGCAATATAAATTACTTTGCTTGATTTTAAGATAGGTCAGAATCTGGTCAAGCCTTGATACCTATCTTGATTTCCCTTGAAGCTCTAATTCTCTTATCTAATGGGGTCAGAGACCCCAGGGCCATATGAAAAAATCTGTCAATTTTGAATTGCCATGACTCTGTTCTCTCCCTTGCCTGAGAAGCATTTGTCACCTCTCCTAGCCCTTAAATCTTAGCCCGTGCTTCAAGGCTTTGACCCCTCTCTCTGTATTTTCTCCATCCCTATTCTTCCGCTCCCTTCTACAAACCTGTGGCACCCAGAACATGTATCACATAGATCAGAACGTGATCACCAGACTTCGAAATCCTGTCTGCTCATTTTAGTTCTTCCAATCATTAATCCAAGGAGGCAGGAACTGCATGGGACAGTACAGATTGCACAGTAACTGCACAATAATGAATATACAGCAGAGACTCATTAGCTATCTGGGAGTTTATGAACCCTATTTACATATTTATATTTTTAAAAATATATTTAAATAAGTTAACAAAAACACCTATTGTTGAATAAAACCTGTATGTAATATTACTTATGTGTTTAGCACAACAGGCTTGTAATCTCAAAAATCCTTTCTGAAATTTTCAAAAGAAACTCTTTTTTTTATTTAAGAGAAAAAAGACACAGAAAAGAAAGACAAAAAGCAAAAGAGACAAACAAATGACAACAGAAAATCCAAAACAGTAACATTATAGGTTTACAACACAAGATACTAGGAACTTGACAATGGTTGCAATATTGCATATCATTACCTTCAACACAGTTGTTTACATGAACAGATATAGACATGTAAAATTGATCTAATCATATGAGTATTAACCATTCTTTCTCAGTAACTAATACATTTAGCAGTATAGTCATTTTAACTATCTTATGTATACATATATACAGATTTATGTCTTTTTCCTTTTCCCTTCATTCTTTCCTCCTTCCCCCTTTCCCAATTACTTTTGCTCTTTGAGCAGTTTCTTACCCTTATACAGTATTTATTGTAGATTTTGGATCATATATACTGTTTCAGTCTGTTACACTAGGGAGACAATATGGTATTTACACATGTGAGTTTGATTTATCTCACTTATGAGTATGGTCTCAAGTCCTGTCCATTTACTTACAAAAGTTTCGATGCAATCTTTCTTGATAGCTGAGTAGTACTCCATTGTATAAAAATACCACATCTTTTTTATCCATTCCTTGATTGATAGGTACTTGAGTTGTTTCCAAGATTTGCCTATTACAAATTGGGTTGCTATAAACATGGGGGCACAAATATCACTGTGATAAGATGTTTTCAATTCTTCTGGGAAAATGCCCAGAAGTGGGATAGCTGGGTCAAATGGGATCTCTAATCCTAGCTTCTTGAGGAGTCTCCACACTGATTTCCACAGTGGTTGCACCAGTCTACACTCCCACCAACAGCAGAAGAGAGTTTCTTTTTCCCCACAGCCCCTCTAGCATCTGTTATTTGTTGATTTTTTTTATCTTGGCCATTCTTTCTGGAGTGAGATGAAATCTCAGTGTTGTTCTAATTTGCACTTCCTGAATGACCATTGATGTTGAACATTTTTTCATATATTGATTTGCCATTTGTATTTCTTCCTCTGAAAAGTATGTATTCATCTCAGATGCCCGTTTTTGGATTGGGTCCTTCAATTTTAGGGGCCTGATATTTTTTAATTCTTTAAACGTTTTAGATAGAAGTCCTTTGTCTGAGGGACAATTGGCTAAGGTATTTTCCCAGTTCGTGGGTTTGTTTTTCACTCTGTTGGAGATTTCCTTTGATGTGCAAAAACTTTTTAGTAAGATGAGATCCCAGTTGTTGATTCTGGGAAGTGTTTCCCATGCAGTCGGATTTTTGTTCATGAACTCTCTGCCTACTCCTATGTCATCAAGATTTTTACTTACTTTGTCTTCCAGCAAATTTAGTACTTTTGTTTTAATATTCAAATCCTTGATCCATTTTGACTTTATTTTAGTGCATAGTGATAGACATGGATCTAGTTTTAGTTGACAGCATATGGAAAGCCAGTTTTTTCAGCACCATTTATTAAAGAGGCTATCTTTCTTCCAATGTACATGTTTGGCCCCTTTGTCAAAGATGAGGTGGCTGAGTGTGTTTGTAGTTGTGGTTGTATCTTCTAATCTATTCCATTGATCTTCAGGTCTGTTTTGATTCCAGTACCATGCTGATTTTATCACAGTAGCTTTCTAATATAGTTTCAAGTCAGGGATTGTGATGCCTCCTTCTTTACTTGTGTGGCCCAGAATTGCCTTTGCTATTCTAGGTCTCTTCTGGTTCCAGATGAATTTCAGGAATGATCTCTCTAGCTCTCTGAGGTATGCAAGTGGTATTTTGATTGGGACTGCATTAAATCTGTATAACAATTTTGGGAGAATGGCCATTTTCATGATGTTTGTTCTTGCTATCTATGAATGGGGAATATC
>RJWM01005711.1:0-47450 GCA_004363535.1 Dasyprocta punctata
CAAAATCTGTCTTTCCTTTTCTAGTTTCAAATACTGGTGTACATGGAATGCTGGATTTTCCACAAATATCTCTTCTGGAACTTATGATAGAGAGAAAAAGCATTATTTCTATGGATGTGGCTGTGAAATTTATAAAATTGGCTTTTACTTATGAAGAATGGGGTTTATTTGAATCTGCAGCCGGGCAGCTTGCTTCTTTCTTCCAGGTAACATGCAAAACCACCCATTTGGTTTTGTTTGTGCAAATGACGCTGACACACTAATTAACTTGTGGGATGTGCTTCTCTAAGAGGCAGGATGACCCGGAGGCGAAGAAAGCAGAGAAGGATTTAACGCTTCTGCTCGCCATAGAACCCCTCATCAATGTAAAGAGAAACAAAGGCTTGGTCTTCCCTTTGGAAAACTACAGAGAAGGACAGGCAATTCAACTTTATTTAAAAAATATAGCTTTTGATGGTGAGTAGTTACCTTTTCTGAAGAATTTAGTTTTATTCCATCAGGGAGATTTTTTTTTCTAGGCGAGGTGAGAAAATGAATGTTCCAGGTGGTCGGAGCAGGAGGTCCACAGGGATGTGCTCGCTGAGGAAAGGGCCGGCCAGGGATCTAGGGGCTGGGGGCACTGGTCGGGGGGTGCAACTGGGAGCGTGGAAGGTGCCGAGGTTGAGGAAGAGCGGGCCTCCAGGCGATGCGGCTCTGAGACCTTAGTAGGATGCTGTATTGAGTGCTGGCGACAGTGCTGAGGATTGGAGTGAGTGCTGACTTTCGAGGTTGCGGAATCAGAGAGCACAGGCATGGGTTTCCTTTAGTAAGGGAAGGTTTGATCGTCCTCCGCTTTCCGCCTGCAGCCTTTGCCATCCTAGGACTTAAATACCTTCACACCTCCACACAACTACTGCAGGTAGTTGAAAATCTTGTCTACTTTTTATGCTAATGGGACTTATTATTTGAATTCATTGTTTTAATTGATTGACCTTATGTGTTTATGTTTCCCACGTGCTTAAGACATTGCATGCATGTTTGGTTGTAGTAAACAATTTAATCAGCTAATGCTATACTTTTTTCTTCCACTGGTTTCTGATTTTTTTTTTTCAGTTGCCACATTTTAGATGCATTTTATTACTACAAGCTGTCTGAGTTGCTCTTTGGATGTAATTGATATGCATAATGTGAATAAATAAGAATACTGTAATAACCTATTTTAATTAGATTAGGGTGACTTAGATTAAATTTCATTTAGAAGTATTTAGATGATCTTACTGAGATGATATTTGCCCAGGTAGCATTTGTGTCATTTTTGGAGAATTTCTGTGTCTTTGGTATTTGAAGTTTTATAGTTGTCCAAAATATTTTGCTTCATTTCTTTCTATTTTTTTTTGAATGCAGATGCTTCTGTGAAGATTTGTGGATATTCAGAAGATATTTTTCTTTTGGCAGCAGTCCTGCATTTCTGTGTCTGTGCTTCTCCCCAGGTGAGTTTGGCTATTTCGAATAACGTAGTAGCATGCAGTGAGGTTATGAAAATACCATAGGATTTGCATGTAAAATTCTGTATTATTGAATCATTAGAATACATCGTTGGGTTGGACCTGAGTTGTAGTTGTAAGTCTCTTCTAGTCCTTGTGCTGGGTGTCACTCGTTTCCATGCTGGGAAATTCCTAGGCGAGCTGTGTTTCCGATGATGACGGAAAGGAGGCTGTGACTGTGAGGCGGAGTTCGTGTGCTGAGTGAAATGCTCCTTTTCAGCCCAAGATGGCAAAGCCTGGTGGTCACCAGAGTCACTTTGCACATGAGGGTCAGTGCTCAGGAATGGTCCATTTGTGCCTATGAAGGTCTAGATACAGCTAGTGCGGTGCTTTTTTTTTTAAGAAAAAAATTTTTAATTGATTAGTTTGCAATACATAATTGCATTCATTTTAGAAAATTGGTGTATATTAGTATACATATATATAATTTTTGATTCTTTTACTTTCCCCCTACCTTCTTTCTCTTCTCCCCCTTCTTCTCCTCCCCTTTTCCTCATCTCCAAGGAGTCTATCTCCCTGTTTCTTATCATCTTTCCTTTTTATTTATTTTTCGAGTTCCTCATATAAGAGAAACCTGCATTTGACTTATTTTACCTAGAATTACGGTCTAAAGTTCCGCGCATTCTACAAATGACCTGAATTTATTCTACTTTATGGATGAATAATACTCCTTTGTATAAATATACCTCATTTTCTTTATCCATCCATCAACAGATGGTCACTTCCTTAGTTTGGCAATTCCCAAATTGTGCTTCTACGTGGGTATACATGTATTTCTACAGTATGATATCTGTAATTCTTTTGGCTAAATACCCAGAAGAGGTTTAGCTGGAGCAAGTGGAATTTTTTCATGTATTTGTTTTCCTTCTCTTTCTTCTTTTTCTTTCTTTTTATCTATGAATAAAATGGATTTGAAAAGAAATCATGCATTTGTACTAATTTACATTCTCACTAGCAATGTAGAAGGGCTCATTTTTCCCCACATCCTTCCTTGTGATCAGCATCTCTTACTTTGTGTGTGTGCATGTGTGTGTGTGTGCGTGTGTGTGTGTGTTCTTTATGATAGCTCTGCTGTCTAAGATGGAATCTTGGAGATGTTTTGATTTGCATTTCCCAAATGGCTTAAGATGTTGAACACTTTTTTCATCTACTTATTGAACTTCTTTTTTTGAGATGTGTGTATTCATTTCATTTGCCCATTTTCAAGCGAGTCATTTATTTTGGGGTTGAATTTTTTTGAGTTCTTTATATACCCTAGATATTAGGACTCTATCATAAAAGTAGCTGGCAAAATTTTTTTCCTATTCTGTAGGTTGTTTCTTCACTCTGTTGATTGTTTCCTTTACCATTCAGAAGCTTTTTGAGATAATATTATCTCACTTATTGATTCTTGATGATATTTCTTGTGTTACTGGATCCTATTCAGCAGGTCATTGCCTATGCCTGTGTCCCCAAGTGTCTTCCTTAATTTATCTTCCAACACTTTCTCAATATTTCTGTCTTTGTATCAGAGTCTTTGATTCACTTTGAGTTGATTTTAGTGGAGGGTGAGATATGTTGGTCTATTTTCATTCCTCTGATGGATATAGCCAGTTTCCCCAGCACCGTTTGTTAAAGAGGCTATCTTTTCTCTAGTGTATGGTTTTGGTTCCTTTGTCAAAGATCAGCTGGCTAAAAGTACATGAGACTGTTTCTGTATCTTATGTTCTATTCCTTTGGTTCATGTGTCTGTTTTTGTGCCAGTACTGTGCTGTTTTTGTTACAGTAGCTTCATGTTATAGCTTAAAACCTGGGACGGTAATACCTCCTGCTTTGCTTTTTTTGCTCATGTTTTCTTTAGCTATTCTGACTCTCTTCTGGTTCTCTATAAATTTTAGTATAGTTTTGTTCTAGTTTTGTGAAAATGTTGATATTTTAATAGGAATTGCATAAATTTATAGATGGCTTTTGGTAAGCCGTGGACCCATCTTAACAATATTAATTCTTCCTGTAGAAGCCCAGGGAATGTTTTTCTATTTTCTAGCGTTGTTTCCAACTTCTTTGTCAGAGTACTATAATTTTCATTATAAAAGTCTTTTACCACCTTAGTTAGGTTGATTCCTATGTACTTAATTTTTTAAAGGCTAATGTGAATAGGATCATTTTCCTGATTTCTTTCTATCTGGTTCATTCCTGGTGTACAGAAACACTTGATTTTTGTGCATTATTTTGCATCCTGACATTTTGCTGAATTTGTTTAACTCTAAGAGTCTTCTGGAGGAGTTTTTGAATTGTCCATGTAAAGGATTATATCATTGTGTATAGAGAGAATTTGATTTCTTCTTCCCTATTCATATCCTTTTTTTATTTCTTTCTCTTGCCTGATTTCTCTGGCTAAAGTTGTGAGCACTGTATTAAAGATGAGAGTGATTCTTAACTCATTCTTGATTTTATAGGGAATGCTTTCAGTATTTTCTACATTCACCACAATGTCGGTTATGGACTTGTTGTTTATCAGTTTGAGTTGAGGTCCTTCTATCCTTATTTTCATCAGCATTTTTATCATGAAAGGATGTTTGAGTTTTTCAATGGCATTTTCTGCAGCACTGTTTTAAAAGTGAATTCTGGGGGTCCTCAAGGCTTCTCTGAGGTGCCTCAGAAGCCCAAATTTGAACTGTGGCACCCTAACCTGTTTTTATTAATTTTGTATATGATATTGGCATTCTGATGCAATTTCATTTGAAAATTTGGTTTCATGGTTATAAAATTTGAAAACCACAATTATAGAGCATTGTATGTTTTTTCCAGGGAGTGAAACTCAGTATGATACTTGGAAAGTTTCACCCTTAGAATATTTTCCATTTCTTCTGGGTTTATTGGAATATGTCATAATCCATGACAAGTATTTAATTTTTGAAAGAAAGGTATTTGGTAGCAAGTGGAATTATAGTGGGAGACCTTAACAAAAAATAACAATCAAGGCTTAAAAATGTAAGGAACTTTTGTCTATCCAGTTTTAAACATTGGATAGATGAACTGGGCTTTGTGGTCCATGCTGGTAACCTGAGCACTCTGGGAAGCTAAGGCAGAAGACTAGCGGCCACCTTGGGCAACTTAGTGAAGTGACTTTGTGAGATCCCATTTTAACACACACACACACACACACACACACACACCACGGCTGGGGATGTGCAAAGGCCCTGGGTTCAATTTCTATTACCAGAAAGAAAAAAACTTAATGTGTCTTAGTTTTGCTGAATTCAATAAATATGAATTATTGTTGATATTTATTATGTTCCCAAGCATGTGTTAGAGTACATGTCTTGGTTACTTTTCTCTCATTGCTGAGACAAAACACTTGACACCCAATATGAAGGAAGGAAATATTTACTTAGCTTATGGTTTTTGGAGGTTTCAATCCATATTCACCTGGTTCCAAGACAGAGTGGTGTGGCTAAGGGATAACCATTCATGGTGGCTGCAAGTGACAAGACCAAAAAGGGCAAAAGGAGAAAGCATACTTCCTTCCCTCCCTTATATTGTATGCCAGCTCCCCGCCCTTGCAGGGGTGCAGCACTCACACCACCAATCCCAGTGCTAGACAATGAACCAATCACAAATGCTAGACTCAGCCACCTTCAAAATGCCTACCCCCCTCCCATGACGACCTGAGGTTTTGGGGGTACATTTAAACATAAACCGTAACATTCTACCCCTAGCTCCCCAAAGACTCATGCACATCTTTTATGCAAAAGGCATTTAGTCCATCTCCAAGGGTGCCAAAGTTCTAACAGTTTGAGCATTGCTAAATTCCAAGTCCCAAGTCCCCTCGGAGATCTAAGGCAAACTCTTAGCTGTAACCCCCTGTGCAAATGAAAAGAAAGTTAAACACTTGCAACATTTAATGCCACAAGATGAACTACCATTTCAAAGGGTACAAATGGGGATACAAAGGAGTGGAACCAAAGGAAGTCCAAAATCCAGCAGGGCAAACATTAAGTCCTGGAGTTCCACACTCAGCATTTGAAGCAGTCTGGTTGTGAGATCCAAAGGGCTCTACCCCCATGGCTTCTCTCTTGGGCTGGCTTTGCTCTCCTTGCAGCTTTCCTTAGATGATCCACATTCCTGGCTTTTTTAAACTTCTGGGGTCTCCACTACACCTTTGGCTTCACACTCACAGCTCCACACACTGCCCTCTCAGGAGCACACTGCCTGGTCTCCCAGGTCCTCCAAAATCTGGGTGGAAGTCTTTTCAACCTCAGAACTCTTGCATTCTGTATGTATTTAAAACCAGTACCACGTGGATGATGCCTAGGTCTGTTACCAGTTGGAGCAGTAGCCACGCTTCCCTCTCTCTTGGCTGCTGGGGTTGAGTGCCTAGATTGCTGAGCACTCTGAACCTGATTCTGAGGAACAAATTCTCTATGCTGCCATTCATAACAGTATGGAATACATCAAATCAAGTTTTAGAGTTGTCTCAAAGGAACTCAGAGTTTGGTATATTTTAATCATAAGCTCATTATCTTTCTAATTCAAATTTAATGAGTACCTTTAGTGGTTTTTTTTGCTTTTGTTTTTGTTTTTTGTTTTTTTTGGTCTGTTTGAAACAGGGTTTCACTCTGCAGTTCAGACTGGCCTCGAACTCACTTTGTAGCACAGGCTGGCCTTGAACTCAGACTCACAATGGTTCTCTTGCCTCAGCCTCTGGAGTGCTGGGATTATAGGTGTGTGCTACAATGCCTGACCAGTTTTACTTTTTCGAAAAGAGCTGTGTTAGCTTTTTGCGAATGTGACCAAATACAGTGGTATCTTGGTTCATGAATACTTTTGTTTGCAAACAATTTGGTTCTCAAACAAAAGTATTCCATAAAATCTTGCTTCCGTTCACAAACTCTACATCAGGTGACAAGCACAGTCGAGGCCATCTTCTCTACATGAACACAAATGCAGCCATTTCCCCCAAAATCTTCAGACAAATTAAGTTCATGAACTGAGTTACTGCTATATCTGAGAAATCAAATTAAAGGAGGTTCATGGTTTCAGAGTCTTCTGTCCATGGTCAGTCAGCTCCATTGTGAGACAGAAACGTCATGGCAGAAGGGTGTGGCTGAGAAAAGCTGCTCACCTCATGGGAGCCAGGAAGTAGAGAGGGAGCAAGAGAGTCTGTGCTGGCCGGGCCTCTTCCTTTACCTGCAGTGTGCCCTGGGAGCCCTTATGCTATTAGATGATGCCACCCACCTTCAGGATGAGCCTCCCCATCAGTTTCCCGTTCTTCATGCCAACTGTTTTAGAAACATCCTCACAAGTACACCTAGCAGTGTGTCTTACTCATTTCCTAGGTGTTTCCCAGTCTAACAAGCTGACCATCGAGGCTAACCATTGCATTGGTGAGCAGAAACACCAAAATGATGCCCAGGATTTGGAGGCAGATTTATTTATGTCGACAGGCTTATGTGGGATAAGCAAGCAGGAGGTACAGAGGCAGAATGGCTTGTCATTTGGAGATTGGTTTATATAATGTGCATCATAGTGACCAGCTATGCACCACAGTGACCAGCTGTTTCTAAGAGACAGGAGCAACCAGAACTGGAACAAAAACTAGTAGTGGGCAACTAACAAACTGAAATATACTGACTGAAGGGGGGCGCATTTTCTGTTACATCTTTGTAAGAGCCAATTTGATTTGAGAGAGACATGCTCGTTCTGAATTATCTGCTGATACTGAGTGCAAAGGTCCCTTCAGTTTCTCTCTGTTCTTATCTGTCCTTCATTCACCGCTGATTTCCTCTCAGGTTACTCTCCTCCCCATTCATCAATTCTTTATTATTTTAATGCAAGATATTTAAAAATTGAAAGGTTAAATAAATTTCAAAATTGTATGAAATTTATTGATATATAAACATGCCTACAAATATTTGGGGCTTTTCTTCTTCTTCTTCTTTTTTTTTTTTTTGCGGCACCAGGGATCGAACTCACAGCCTCACGCCTGCCAGACAGGCACTTAAGCCACTGAGCCAAACTCCCAGGCCTAGTTCTTTGAGGCAGGGTTGCCCTATGTAGCTCAGGCCGGCCTTGTGCTTGTGTTGTAGCCCAGGCACGCCTCAAACACGCAACGCTCCATCTACCTCAGCCTCCCAAGTGCTGGGATTATAGCTGTGCACCACCATGCCCGGCTTGGGGCTTTTCTTCTTGGAGAGACAGAAGTAGTATAAGTATTTAAGAGTAAAGATTTGACCTAGATTTTTCAAGTTTAAATTCCTCTGATCTGCTACTTCTTGGTCATTTTGTCTTTGGAGAAATCACTTCCTCTTACCTCAGTTGGCCAATCTGTAAAGTAGAGATGACAGTAATAATACTCAGCTTAGTCAGTCGGTATGAGGATTAAATGAGCTGTACATGTGAAGCTGTACATGTGAGAGTGTTACCCGGCACACAGTAATGTTATATTAATGTCTGTTTCTATTCTTATTCATTTACTTCTTCTCACTTTTGTTTTCAGAATGTTCAGCCTGATAAAGAAATCGCCATGGACACGATAATGTTCTTATGGCAGAAGTGCAAACTAGGAATTCATCGAATCAGTTTGTCCAGAAATGACTACACGAAACACACCCAGAAAATTAGTACTAATAAAGTATTCCTTCTTTTGTTTCTTTTTATGTTTTCCCTCTTACAATTAATCTAAATTGCATATACATTTCAAATCTGGATTTTTCCATTTATCCACCTGCATAACCACATCTTTTGCAGATATATGTATTAAGAAGTTACTGTGCACAGTCGTGAATGAGTATTTTTAAAAATGTGTGTTTCTGCATGCCTGCCCTGGTTTTGTTTTGGGGAGTGGGCAAGTATTTCTGTTTTAAAGGAAGGAATAAATATAGTGTGTCCAAAGTCACATGAGCTTAGATAAATTCAGTAAGATTCCATAAGGGACGATACAAATAAGTAAAGAGTTTCAGCATTACTTTTCCCCCTGCAATAATATTTTTAGACTATTTGAAAAGGCTGTTTGTTTCATGGAAAGGACAGAGTTGAACATTTTAATACTGTAACCTGGAAACTTGAGAAGAATGTGTTAGTAATAAATAGTTTAGCTCCAGTGAGTCTGGGTCTGCTAAGAGTAGCTACATTAGCATGCACAGGTGTGATTTTTTTTTTTATCGTGTACTCTCTTAAGTAATGATGTGGGTGCATAAATATTGTTTTATCGTCTTAAGCTGTAAAGAGCTATAGTTGGTTTTATGTGCTAAGCTCTGGGGACATAGCCATGAAAGCCAGTTCATGAGGCACCTAGAGTACATCCTGAGTTACCTGCATCTCCCTGACTAGTTTGGAGGACTTTGATGGTGATCACACATAGTTGCCTTGAAGAGAGAATAACTTTGAAGATACAGATAATATTCACTGATATGTAAAATAACACATCATAAATTTGCCACTATGGTTATAGATATGCAGACTATAAACAAGTGGATCTTCTTTATGTATTTATATATTACAGATTTGTCATTAAATATCACCTTTTGAGATCACTTTATATTATTTATGATTAAGATGCATTAATAAGGAGACCTACGTGACATTTCTTTTTTGATTACAAGATGATTTCAAAGTTTTGAAAAATGTGACTTTTGCTAAAATGTAATACATTTTAATTGATTTTGCTGTATATTTCCTTTTTTTTAGTGGGTGTATCTTCTGTGGCAGATAAACGAAGTGATTCATGGCTGTAAAATGGAAGACATTGACTTTGTGGTGGTGGCGGAGGTCACGTTAAGATTAATCGAAATATTAGAGTTTTTAGGAAGCCCAAGAGGAAAACTTAAAAAGTCTCTAGGTAAAATATTGAAAAATATGGGGCCATTAGCATATCAGTGTACAAATAGAAATGCATAAGCATGCATTAGAATACAGGATAACTTCTGTTAGAGGGAGCTGGGTGTTTCAGCGTCATGCTTCACTGACCCCATATGGCTAACGACGGGGCTGCAGAGCTCTCCTGAAGGGGCGCTGTATAAAGGTTTGACACCGCATGCTTTGATAGCAGATAACGCTTTGCACCCTCTCCCAATTCCCATGTTTCTCTTCTCCATTCCTAGTTACCACTTATTCCTCTTTCTCTCCTTTCTTCTTCTTTTTTCTTGCCTTCCTCTCCTCCTTTTTACCCCCTTTCATATTTTCTCCTCTTCATTTCTCAGGAGAGCGAATGCTTCTTGGAGGAAGGGAACAGGTTTTGGTTGCCAGCATTTTCTCGGCCCCCACCACATGGACTGAGGCAGGGAGGGAGCTCCAGCAAATATCTGTGCAATGGATCAGTGTCCTTCTCTATTTTATTTCCTTTTTGATTTGCTCCTTTCCTAATTCCCTGTCGCTTCAGCCCTTCAAGGCTGTCAAGTCACCACATAGCTTCTCAGTTTCCCTCTGGGCTCCAGGAGTGGGGTCCCCAGCTCTCCTGCCATTCCGCACCCCCCAGGCTGCCTTCCCAGGATCCTTGTCTTGTATTTATTTTTTCACGATCTTCTTAACTTGCAGATTTAAACAAAACAAAACATGTTTTCCAGCTTTTCTCCAGCCAGGAAAATTTTCTGGATTACTTGTTACTGGAAGCAAAAGACCCAATTTTTTTTTTTTTAAAGTCTATTCCTTACTTGATTGTATTGCTTTATTTAATAGTTACTTTTGGAACACTATTGTTTTATGAAGTTTAATTATAAATGGACTACACACAATTTAAAGTATTAATTCTTTGTTAAAATGCTTCATGTCTAAGAACTAATCAATATTAAAACAATTCATTTATCAACTTCTATTTTGATATAAAGAGGGGTTGTATGCATTTACATATATGAAGACTTAACTTTTCTAAGACTATTAGTCTCACCATCTTATTAGCACATAAAACATTCTGTTAATTATGATTGTCTGCTTCCAGAGACTTACTAGGTTGTTTATTGAGTAATGCATTATTTAGTTTGAATTATTAAATAAATTTTAAAGTAAAAAATGAACTTTGCTATGTAAATATTTATAATTGATACTGCTGATATTCAGAGTGGCTTTTTCTGGTATTTGTCTCAATTCATGAAGGCCTTCTATGCTGGTCTTTACTGAATGTTTTTAAATATATTTTATAGTAGGTATAGGAAGACCAGTCTCCATCATATTACCCTGTTGATCAAGGGGATTCTTAATTTAGTTCGTTGTAGTGCAAAATGCTTCTTTTTTTTGTGGGGGATGAGATCTGATTATGTTGTCTAGGCTTTTCTCAACCTCTTGGACCCAAGTGTTCTTCCTGCCTCAGCCTCCTGAATAGCTATAGGAATGTGCCTCTGTGCCTGTCAAGGTTTGCAAGATGCTTTCACATTGCTTTACACAGAGAAAATATTTAGTTACATAAAAGAAACAATTGGGTATTTAGTCAAATTCTAAGGCATTGAATTATTTCTAAGATCATTAAATAATTGAATGATTAAAATATAACCAATTTAGCATGCTTTCTATGATTATGGTTCTTCTATACTTATATTTTTATTTCTTTCCCCTGGTCTTTCCTTCTTTCTCTTTGTTTCTTCCTCTCTCTCTTCTCTTTGGTTTCTCTTCCTATCTTTTCTTTTATTTCCTTTGCCTCTTCTTCCTCACCCCGCTTTCTTCCTTCTTCTCTTTCTCTCACTTCCAGATATACCCTTAAGAAAAGCGTATGAAGAACTCCCGGGAGCTCCGAAAGGGATCCTGGAAGTTCTCCCAATATTAAAGGTATTACAATATATCATAGAACATATAGCTAAAAATATGGATTTCTATTTTCAGGTAATATCAAATTTGTAAATGAAGTTTGATTTATGAATTTATGATTTCTGTATATATTTAGAATTATGGGGACATTTTTCTCCCTTTTGATTTTACTCTAGCAAAAAGTCCAGGAAGTTTACTAAACAAAGTCTTTTAACAAGGCTTGCAGTTACATTACTACTGCTATTTTTTTTTTTTTTTTTTTTTTTTTTTTTGCCGTACTGGGGATTGAACTCACAACCTCGCGCCTGTCAGACAGGCACTGACATCACTGAGCCAAACTCCCGGCATTACTGCTCTTCTGAATGCACTGTGATGCATAAGATTTATAGAGCGAGGTTACTCAGCACATGCTCCTGCCAGGATGAATGAGTTCTCACCTGCTCGAAGTGCGGTGTGAACAACCGAGGCGCGCGGCTGGTCCTCGGGGTGTGAGAGGGCAGAGGGGCGGAGGAGGTGAGTGGCTGCTCCTCCTCTGATGCTTTCTGTGGTGTTTGAATTATTTCTGTGTGTCATGGGTTGTGCCCTGCAGATCCAAATGGGAATCTGGGGAACTGCCTTAGATAGTTGATAAATATTCATTCATTTTCAGGCAAAATCTAGAATGACATTTGCAGACTATCCAGGTAATGCAAAGCACTGAGCCTCAGAAAAGAATGCCATGGTTCACATCCCGAGTGACTTTGGATTAAACACAATGTATTTTTTTTAACTGTGAGATATCTTTGAAGCATTACTTTATTTATGAGCACTGTGATGTTGTAAGGAGATACAGAAAACCATGTGTTCCATTATTAGAGAATAAAACATTTCTAACTCACGTGGACGATCTATTTGGGAAGCTAGTGTTGCATAGACTACTCTCAAAAAATACTTTTCTAGACAGGAAGCTGGCGAATCACATTTTGGTTTGTCTGATTTAATCATACAGGATAATTTTAAATTATAAAAGTATTAACATTGGACAACATTTCCAGATCTAGAAAACCCCAGAATACCTGTAAGTTTATATACTGATCTAAGTAATTATTTTTCTGTGTGTTCTTCAGGTTTTATATTTTTTTAGACATAGTAGCATTCATAGTAGTTTTTTCTTAAGATCATTTCATCAGCATTTCCCTGTTGCTAAGTGTTCACCCTCATAATTGTCATAGTTAAAATAATCCACTTGAAATACATGACATATGCTTATAAAGAATATTATCTTCCCAATTTTACTACACATGCTGCTGAAATGAGCACAATTGTAATGAAGACCCATTTCTCCATCCACTAACTTAAAGAAAATGTTCCAGTAGTCAGCACCCATGGCCAGCTGGCTCCAGGCTTCCCACCAATACTGAAACTCAAAGATTCTCAAGCCCCTTTTATAAAATGGCATAGCATTTGCATACAACCCTCCCACACACTCATGTCTTCTTTGGATTAGTTGTGATACCTAATACAATGTGTTATGGAAATAGTTCTTCTAGTGCATAGTTGAAGTAATAACAGGAAAGGAGTCTGAACAGACACAATTTTTCTCACATATTTTTGCTCTGTGGTTGGCAGAGTCTGTGGATATAGAACCCAGGAATCTGGAGGGCCAGTCTTCCAGATGAAGCCACCCCAATCTGCTCCTCATCTATTCCTTGTATTACTTTTTATTTATTATTTTATTTATTATTTATTATTTCCCCCTACCTGTGACTGACTCTTGACCTCCTTAATGGTGATTATAAATCTCAGGTATTTTACTGCTTTATTACATACATACTGATTCTCAGACAGTAAAGAATGCTGTTTTGCCTACTTCAAAGTTTATATAAACTTTTTTTTTGGTACTGGGGGAGTCAAGCTTGCGACCTCATGCTTGTCAGGCAGGCACTTGTACCACTGAGATAACCCCCTGGCCCCTTTAAAGTTTATATAACTGGTGCTCCACTGTGTATTCATCTTCGCTTGCTTTTCACTCTCTGTGTTGTGTTTGTTAGTTGCAACCTAGTTGATTTATGTAGTCATGGTGTTCATTTGCACTACACCCAATGTGATCACAGTCGCATGGTGAGTGGTATTTGAATCAGGTGTTTTGCCCCCAAGGTCCAGGCTGTTAGCCAGTCTGCCGTGTTGCCTGTTGACTTTAAAAAAAGTTTCTAATATAGTTACACAAAATATATTTATACATCTATATTTCAATATGCTTTTATAAATGATATTTTTCTAGTGTATGGACATTAAAAAAACTTTAGTGCACCTTTAATAATATGTCACCTACCCCCATCACCTTCAGCTGTGGTAGCCCTTTGAAATATAAAAACAAGTGCTAATTTTAAAAATTGGATTTCATCCACACCTCTGCCACATTTGGACAGGAGAATGAGGGAAGGAGTTAATCATGAATTTACTTTCTCATATAAATGTTTATCTCCTAGTTGTAAGTTTCAGGGAATGCAGTGTTGAGTTCTTTATGCTGTTCTGCATCTTCTCATGAGAACTAGATTTGAGAATTCTCAAACTGGGCCTTGAGGCTGACACACCCAGGGGCTGGGGGAAGCATGCCAGCCATCTGACCATGGTTTTCAGGTGTCTCTTGCAGTTGACATGTACACAGCTTCCCTCCAGACATAATTCAGGTATGAGGTCCTTCGAAGTCCCTCAGGCAGACGCTTAACACCGGAAATAGAAAACCACTGGCTTTGTGGATCAGCTCCTATTCTCTGAGATGGACTTCTAGTGAAAATTATAAAGCACTAGATTTGGGCTGGAGATGGAAATTATTTTGGCACCTACCGCTAACTGGACTAGATTTCTTAGAAAGTGTCAATTTTCCCACAACAAAGAAACTAAAGACCGTTTTTTGAGTGATTGCTATTAAAATTAGAAAAATGCATCTGCCATTAGCTGAGGATTTGTCAGAAAATAAACACACAAATCTGGGATGACAGCATTGTGAATCACGGTCTGCTTACCTGTACCGAGGGTGACTGTGGTAGGTGTGGAAGGGAGTAACTATGGGAGATGTAAAAGTGTGTGTCTTTTGTTTCTTTTTTTTTCTTTTCTTTTTTTTTTTTTTTGTCTTTTTGAGACTGGGTCTCTGTATGCAGTTCAGGCTGGCCGTGAGCTCACCTTGTAGCCAGGCTGATCACAAACTTGCAATGATCCTCCTGCCTCAGCCTCTCAAGTGCTAGGATTACAGGCATGTGCCACTATTCCTGGTTTTGGAATTGAATCTTAATCAGATACTCTTTTCATGACCTTGAACGGATGAGTTTATCTGTTTAACCCCATCTGTAAAATTACAATAGTACCTATTCTGCTGGTTTGTTATCCTCTTTAAATGAGTTATTGGTAACACTGTAAAAACCAGTACCTGGTACATTACAGTTACTGTGTGAGTTTTTTTGTTTGTTTGTTTGTTTTGCTTTGTTTTGTTTTTTGGTATGCTTCATGTAGATCATTGAATTTCAACTTTGGGTTCTCACACCTCACTTTGTGAAGTGAGGTGGGAAAAAAGACTGAGTATTGAAAGGAGAGTACCAAATTCATATGCTCACTTAGAAGAGTGTGTAGTGGGATAAATTACCTATCTTGCATGCATATAAGCTACTATTTTAACAAATATATACAGTACTACTATGATTCCATGACAGAACTTTTTCAATAGTCTTCAGCAAATGGGTTCTAACTTATGATCACTAGTGAGTGTATCTTATAGGGTTATTGCAATAATTAGTGTTCATAAAGCATTCAGCCTACTACTTGGAGAATGTTTGAATGAAACGTTAGCCATGATGGTACTGGAGATGCTAAGATAAAGATGGTGATGATTGCCCTGACAATGATGACAGCGTGGGTATGTGTGTGTGGGTCTTTGAATTTTCTGATGTTACAGGGGTATCCTGAGAGACTCCTGTTTCTGATCGAATGGCAACCTAGGTGATTTAAGATTTTTCCTACTAGAAAACATAGAAATTTTGGACAGGAATTAACAAATATCCTCAGGCATATTTCACAGCTCACAAGAAAATAAGGTAAATGCTAAGGACCAAAGTAGGGAAAGTTGAAGACTAGAATGACTCATTTACAGTCAGGATTACAAGAAGGCTGACGGGACAAGGGATGGGCTTGGCTCTGAGACTCCCACGTGCAGTTAGAACCTGCCAAAGACTACATCCTAGGGAAAAGTATAGCTAGAAAAAAAATCTGTTTAACATGAAATCTCAGCTTGGGTCCTGAAGGAGAGTAGATAGGAGAAAGTCTGTCCTAAAGATTTATAACCTGGAAACTGTCCTTAAAGTGGTTTTTTATTTGGCTTTGTACTGCTTGGGCTGCTTAGGAACCTCGTTGAGCCTGTGATTCTTTTGGTTATATACAATAAAATTGTGTATATTATATTTCAGGAATTCAGACTTAACGTTTGAAAATGTAATACATCACATTTGCAGATTAAAGGATAAAACATAGCCACATCCCTAGAGAAGGAAATGCAACTGAAGCATTTGACAAACTTCAGCAGTTATCCTTCAAACAAACAAACAAACAAAAACAAACAAAAACTTTTAGTAAGTGGGAATGCAAGAAGTCTTCCCTACCTGATCAAGGGTATCATCCGGAGACCTGCAATGAATGTTATACCTATTGTAAAAGTTGAAAAGCGTTCCGTTTATTCTCGTAATCATGTAAGAATGTTTGCCAGTCTTCTGCTCAGTTTGTCCTGGAAGTCTTAGATGAATAGAACAAGAAAGAGGAAAACAGGTCTTTATTCACAGGCCGTGAATACCAGACAGTGCAGTGTCTTTAGTAACAGCAATGGACATGTGTATCAGCAGGTGAGGGGTAATTTGTGGCGTACTCTGCCGCACCTGTTCCTTGCAGCGATGAGGACGAGCGAACTAGAGTCAGTGTGGCTTCATTGCATCCCTCTCTGTAGTCACCTTTGAATTATAGGAGGAAATGTGCAGCTACATTTCTAGCGTCTAGGTGGTTAACCTTCCAGTAGGCGGACATTTGCATGACTTTGTTATGCAGAAGAGAAATGACGGTTCTCACCTTGCAGTGGGGTGGAATTTATCAGCCACAGCGAGCAGGCTCTTGCACCTCACCTGCTTCCATGTGGAGTAGCAGGTGCTCAAGGTCGTGGTCAGCTGCCTCGTGGATTCTTAGATTGGCAGAAGCTTCTGAGTAAGCGCTTGAGAATCACGTGAAGCAAAATCATTTCTGGCACTTTCTCGATCTTTGGTGCCCTAAGCCCTCCCATGGTGATGGACATTTCTAATTCTGTGCTTGGAACATTTGAGTAGTTTTGTGTTCGTAACCAAACCCTGCCCAACCCATTGAGTTACGTACACCAGCGTGAATAACTTTCAGCTACATATGGTTGAGTAAGAAAAAAAATCAGTCTGCAGAATTTTATAAGAGAGTTTACAAAATATGTACAGTATGTTGTATATTGTTAAGAACACATATGAATAGAGTAAAAGTTTAAAAACATGCAAAAGAATTGTAAAACTAGGTTCAAGGGCAGTGGGAAGTTATACAGAAGGTTTCGACTTAATGGGTTATATAGGTACACTTTATTTCCTTAGGAAATTCTGGAAAAATTTAGAAAATTTGAAGCTTTGAACAAAGTTGATTGCTCTTTAAGTTATTCTCTTGTCTCCTTATGAGAATAATTACATTAAGAAGATGTGTGAGTTTTGAAAATTATGAGATCAGCCATTGAATTTGATGGAGTTGAAGTTTCCAGCTCTGAGATTCTGAAATTAAAAAAAAAAATTCTCAAATGAAGTGTGTAAAAATGACAAATTATGTGGGCTCTGTTTTAAAAACTTACCTGTACATTTGTTAGAACCAGAATTTTGAAAACAATGCAGAGAAGTTACATATGTGTTTGTGAACAAAGTTTAATTTATGCTTGGAAAAATGATGATGCCGATTAATTGCTTTCATCTGCATTGATAGTTCTCAACATTGAGTCAAAGATAAACATAGTCAAGACACAGTTCTGTTGCTTTGGTTGCACTGTTCAAATTTCTATTTGATTTTGATTTATTGTCAAAAGAACATGAAGGCCAGAAGTAGTGCTCGTAATTCCAGCACTTGGGAGGCTGAGGCGGAAGGGTTGCTGCAAGTTCAAGGACAACCTGGGCTATATAGTGAGTTCAAGACCAGCCTGAACTACATAGTGAGACCTTGTCACAAAAAAAAAGAACAGAGAGATTTTTCAAATGTTTTCATTTTCTTTTTGTTTACAAAATTATTTTAGAAAACACGTGTGGAGCAGTTGTTTTTTGCTTATGAACTACTTGACAAAGCAATTGATAGAATGAATTTGAACTGCATGTTAACTGCTTTGCCAAACGGATCATCAGTGATTGACCACTGCTATGTCAAGGTAAGAATGGAAAAATCTGCCATTAGGTTGAAGTTTGGTTGAACTAGGAAGAGGCCTGTCCTTCAAGTAGGTGAACAAAAGCATGACCTGTGGTAGTGTTCCTCTCATAGGCCAGAAATATTTCTCTCTTCCCAGAAGAAATAAAGGCAAATAAGTAGTCTCTGAACTTGTCAATGGAGAGGACACTGATGAATTCTCAGAGCATATTTATTGCATGTGAGCCAATTATAAAGAGTTACAAAATGGGCAGAATTTAATACCTTTGAGTAAGAATCACTTGAGTAAAATAAGGTACAGCTATTTTTAGTGCATTTTGTTAACTGTATTTTGTTTTATTTTAGTGTGCTTTGATAACTGTGTTTCTTTTTATTTTATTTTCGTCTGCTCATGCTAAGTGTTCCCATGATGTAGATGGAGATGCTTATAAACCAATCTCGGAAAACAGTTTCATGATGGATTTGCATCTTGAGCTAATTCAAGCTCAGCACCGAATAGCTGTTCTACTTCTTGACCAATTGCAAGGTAGTAGCCCTCAAAGCAGCTAACTGCACTGAGTCCATTATAAGCCCAGTTGAAGTATAGAATCAATTTAATTTTAATTGTGTTCTTGTTGACCATTTTCCAGATAAATTTGATTATTTTATTTTTCTTCTCTGTTTCAGACCATTTGATACCTTTTATTCTTGCTTTACATTTTGCATATGAAGTCACAGTGAACTACTTCAAATTATGATTATGTTTGAATTATAGTAAATTATTGATATTTTAATTCTGTTGAAAATATTTAGTGCCTGTCAAGATCCCTATTTTCATCCTTTTGTCCTTGTATACTTTTATTCTTTTACATTTTACTTTACCCATTTAAATAGTTTGAAAAGCTGTTTCCTTTATGAGCTGCTGGGTATGGAGGGAAGCAAATAATAGTTAAAATATCCCTGTGTCATCAAGAGTATATTGAAAACTCGATAAAGATTTTCTGATGCTTAAATGAGGTTCCTTAGAATAATAACCTTGAACACTCTTTGGGTTGAAAAGATTTGGCTCAGAAATGTATTTTAAAATGTGAATAGAATCATTGTGTCGGTTTTATTAAAGAAACTAGCCTGTGACTCTCCCTTAGTAGCACTATTACCTTCTTTAGTGGAGGAATAGGGTGTGACGTCCTCAGAGTCACTACTAAGTAGTGCATTTTCTAACTGTCACCCACAAGTCTTTGAAGGCCAAATGAGGTTTTTTTTTTTTTTTTTTTTTTAGTCTGAGACCACTGAAAATTACTGATAACACACTTGAGTTCAATTTGAAGTGGAGTTAGTTATTATTCCTTGGTAATGTCTCTGATTCTTTTTGATTTTTTCTTCTGCTTTATTGAACTACCACCCTGGCACAGATTATGACTTTGTGCCTCCTATCTTTCTTCACTGAAGTATCCTGCTGCCAGACTAATGTTCCCTAAATACTATTTTTGTCATTCTTATTCCAGAACTTTACGGTGGTCGCCTGTTGGTGACCATGGTATTAAATATGACTCATCTGTATCTGACATTCAGAGTTTTCTTGAAATCCCATCCCTCTTATCTCCAATGATTATCATCAGGAGAGCTTAATTAGTATTCACAGTATCCTAGGTACTGAGAGAATGAAGCATTATTTTCTGCTTTGCATCGCCATCCACATGCAGATACATATCATTACCCTTCGCTGCTAAAGAAACCATCTATCCTTTCATGGTGTCTGTTCATCTTGTCATTCACCATAGCACGGTGACTCAAGTGCATTAGCACAAGTAATTAAAACTCAGAAAAGGGATTTATTGTAAGGTTACTACCAGCACAGTCGCATACCTCCAAGAACAGAAATGAAATATTGCAGCTCTCTTGAGGGATGGACCTGAAAATCAAGCATCAGTGCTACCATTGCCGTCTCTGTGGGCTAGCAGAGCTCATCCTTTTCCCCCTCACCCAGATCCTTTCTTGCTGGACTGCCATCACGGGCACTCCCAATTGCACACCTGCCTTAGCGACCGAGCTGCCTGTGTTTTAACTGACAGTCTTGGGAAAGGATCCGCCTGGTTTTTACGCAGTAGTGAGAGGTCTTGCGAAGATCACGTTGAAACAGTTTCCCCAGAAAGGCTGAGGGTAGGTTTGACAACTGGTTGAGATCAGGACTTGCCATCTGTCCTTTATGGAAAAGGAAAGTGGACGAGATTCACTTTAAGGATAATTTTATTTAAAATGAAATAGACATCAAATTTTTTTTAAAAGCAATTATTTGGAAATTTTATGCCTTGTGATTTCATGTGACAAAAGATTTTTTTTTGGTTTTACTTTGATTTTTGTGCTGGATATTGAACCCTGGCTTTTCTCACTGAATCACATCCCCAGTCCTTTCTGATATTTTATTTTTGAGACAAAGTCTTGCCAAGTTGCTAAGATGCCCAGACTGGTTTCGAAATTGTGATCCTCCTTTCTCAGCCTTCTGCAGTTCTAGATTACAGGCATATAACCACCATGCCCAGTTAAAAAAGAGTTTTTGATAGTAAAATTGCATCACAGAGTTATTTGTGCTTTTGTCTGTTAAGAAATGAAAAGGTGCCATATATAGAGGAAACAATAATTTTACAAATAGTCTTTGAAGTTTAAAAATATTTCCTGCCTTAGACACAAACCTAATTGTAATGATAATCATCTTCTTCAGTTTTGCAGGCTTCTTCTGTTAGCAAAAATATATCGACCAAAAGTTCAGAGAAGTTAAAACAATCTGGAAACACTGATTGTTTTACAGGTAACTAAATGTGGGATAATCTGTATTTTCCCCCCAAGTTTGAATGATAGTTTTTATCTTGCCCTTTTATTAAAATATTTGTTTGTTTCTGCAGAATTAAGTGTAATGAATAAAATAAAGAAAAATAAACTATCCAAAGCAATTTACCTAATGCAGAAAGCTCTTTTAATATTTGAGAACGATCCAACCTCTACATCTTCATGGAACTTTTTGATGGTAACAGTATTTCATTTCTACTTTTGTCCTGACATATATCTTCTATTACAATGGGTGACTTCTCTTTCTTAGAAGTAATTTGTTGTTTGTACGTTTGATGAGTATGAACTTTCAGGTTTCCCATATGCAGTCCTGGCTGAGCAGTGGGCTAACCTGCACCTCTCTTCCTGAAATGTCTTGAAATGTGAGATTCTCTTTCTGTAGGGACAACCTAGGTGAAAGCCACATAGGAAGCCAAGTGATATCAGAAGGAATCAAAGTGAAGGAAATCATAGAATGATGCTGTGACAGTCCACTGTATTTCTTACCTTGGAATTAAAATGCTTAAAACCCACTGGCTAAGGTATCTTTTCTCTCAGATGGATGCAGCCAACCTGTGTACCATTCGCCTTGTGGTTGACACCTTTTTCCCCTAGGAACTGGAACTGAATTCAGGGCCTCTCTATGCTAAGCACACACTCTATGCCTGAATTACATCCCCAGCACTTGTTGATACTTTTAATTAGTCCACACTCTGGCCTGGAAACTGTTCTGCCTTTCTGCTAATTCATTATGTGTTGATTTTAATTTAACTTCGTGACAACCATCATTTTTCAAGTTGTGGGATCTTCTTTGTTTTTGCTGCTGTGCATGACTTATAAAAGTTTGCTTGGCTGTGTTAGCTTTCCATTACTGCAACAAAACACTTGAGATAAACAATGTAAATAGAAGAAAGGCTTTCTTTGGCTCATGATTCCAAAGGTTTCAGTCCATGGTCACTCTTTCCTGTTTCATTTGGTCCTGTGGCAAGGCAGTAGAGCCTGGAGGAAATACATGGCAGAGGAAACTTGGAAACAATAATGACAACAGAACAAAGAGAGAGAAGGAGGGAGGGAGAGAGAGAGACAGACAGACAGACAAGGAGAGACAGGAAGAGGAAGAAGAGAAAGAAGAGGAGGAAGAGGAAGAAGAGGAGTGAGAGGAAGAAGAGGAGGGGGAGGAGAACAGAAGAAGGAAGAAGAGAGATTGGGGTCCCACTATCTCCTTTGAAGGCATAATCCTCAGTGAGGCCCCACCCACTAAAGTTTCAACAGCCTTCCAACAGTGTTCTAGGATGGTGACCAGGACTTTTACTCATGTACCTTGGGAGGCTACTCCAGATCCAGTCTGTAGCCTTGGCTGAGTGAATGGGCATCTGAAAACATGATAGAGGATAATGCCACAGGTAACTTGGCTGATAAAGGAAGGGAAAAATTAGGTCAAAGCTAGGAGGAGGATACAGTGCAGTTAATACATAAAGTCCTATCAAAGAGGGAAGACGATGAGCTCAAAAGCACGGTAAAGGGGTTATCTTATTTATTCTATGATTTTATTCAATAAAATTTATTCAATAAAATTTCTTTATTTAATTTGAATTTCCAGTGTTTGGAGGCAGTTTCATGATAGTGTCGGGTAGTCTGTACTGACAAGGCCAAGTGGCCTCTGGTCTTTGTTGGAAGACTTCTAGGATGTGTCCAGATCCATCAGGAGACACATCCTTGGTTGTTTGCCTGGAGGACACTGGCGCTTCAGTCCTATTTCTATGGAACATAGACCTTTTCTTTCTTTTCTCTTCCGGCTGCTGAGGACTAATCCTGTGGGCTCTCAACAGCCAGAAGAGAGGGTAACCTCTGTAGTTTTCTCTCTTTATTACGGCTTGGCCTTGTCTTTCTATGCCGTGGTGTATGCCCAGTCCCTGTTACGTCTCACTTTCTCCCACCAAGGCTGGGAGCATACTGGACACGTGGGCAGTTGCATTTCCAATCCGTATCTCTTCCTTCTATTTCTTAAGTGAAACTATTTTAACTAAACAACAATTATGAGTGTAATGTCATATTAGGACAGACTCATGAGATGCATTTTGAAGCTCTGATTTTTATGAGGACTCCTCCAGAAGGATTTTTACCAACTGGGAACATGTTGAATATTTATTTTGTGGCCTCGTAATCATCTGTAGCCCCCTCTGCTCCTCAGTGGTAGTTTTTATCCAAGTGTTAAGGCTTAATGACCAGTCCTTAGGGTACTGTCCCAAACAATGATGTTATAGCTCAAGTAATTGCCAAACTTTCTTTCTTTAAAGGAGACAAATAACTTCTTTCCCTTGGCAATCATTTTCTGCTGGGGTACATTACAGAATGTTTTACATTATCATGATCTTGTAATAAACTTGTCCCCAATCAGTAGTTGATGTGTCACCCGATACCATAAAAAGGTATAAAAAACTTGGGTCTTTTCTTATCTCTTAAATAATTCATGCCTTGTTTTAGTTTTTTAAAACTTTCCTGCCCTTGTGGATACAGATAATCTCATCAGGTGTCTGTTTTACTCCAAATCAGTTAAAGGCAGACCAAGTTGTCTCTACCGAGGGAGAAGCTTTTGATAATTATGGTTAGTTTTCCAAGTGAGATGACAGGTAGCTTTCCAAGTGAAATGACTGTTTTATTTTTTCTTGATTGTTAAGAGTTACCTTTCCCATTTTCTTGTTTTAGTTATTTGGCTGCTAGAAGTCTATATTAGCTCTTTACACATTATCCTCTCTCTTACTGGAAAAGGTGGTCCCTGAGCCAATGTGGGGTGACCTTGGTCTTCTGCCCTGATCCTGTGCTGCAGTTGTGAAGGTTTATGTTGCAGCCCTTAGCCCACTTGGAAGTCCACCAGCGGAACATTCAGTGTCTTTGCGAATGAAATGTCCTGCTGGAAAGAGGCAGAAACTCTCAATCCCAGAGCTAAGGGTTTCAAGGGCAGTCTTCTGTACTGCAGTTTTCTGTTCGGCAGAATTCCTTCTTCCCCATTTGTTATAATCAGGTAGAATTAGTACCCCAGAGGAATTCTAGCCATGCTGGAGAGACCAACTGATTGCTCCATTCTCCATTCTTGAAATACAAATTTTCAGGAGAGGGATGAAAAGACTAAAACCTTAGACATGTACTCAGTAGAAAAATAATAGCCAGGGAGAAATTTGTGTGTCTTTAAGGAATGAAGGTTTGGCATTTCATTCATTCCGGTGCCTATGCCGGGATCACATGATCACTGTGTTGTGTTGATCTTGTTCCCGCCTTGGCCCGCTCTGTTCCAGAACTGGTTTTCCAACAGTTTCTGTTGCAAAGAAACTAAATGTTGTATCTACTTCCTCCTGCACCCCTCCAGTACTTTTTGTTACCACTTAGTCAAATCTGCAGTTGAGATGATTTTAGCAATTCCAAATTCTGGTAATAGTTCCTCAGCTCTACACAAAAGAGCATTATGGTTCAGTAGATGACTTTTCTTTTCTTTTTTTCTAAGGTTTAAAGATTTTATTCTTTAACTTTTGTTTGTTGAAACAGGGTCCCACTCTATAGTTCAGGCTGGCCTTGAACTCACTGTGTAGTCCAGGCCACCCTTGAACTCATGGTGATCCTCCTGCGTCAGCTTCCTGAGCACTGAGATTACAAGTGCATGTCACCATGCCTGGCTCATTTTCTTAATAACTGGTACAACATATGATGATATAGTCCCAATCTGAAACCAGAATTAGTGATAAAACTCAGAGTTACCAAAAGTTCTAATAACTCCTGGCTTTAATAGTTCCTGAATTTACACCTGGGTGTCGCCTAAATATCACTCTGCTAACTATGCTAGCAGTAATTAGATTTAATTATATTTCCTATTTTGTAGCATTTTAAATTAATCCTATTTGCTGTTTAGGCATTGGAGGAGACTATATGTGAATATATAGGAATTATTACTATTTTTTCAGTGATCTTCTCAGCTCTTTTTAACTGTTTCATGCTGAAGTCTTTATAAAAGATCAAGCCTAGAAGGGATGGAAAAAAAGGAAGTAAAGAAAAAAATGGAAATGCAGCTTTTGCAAATGGGAAAGAGACCAAGAGTTTTAGGGGACTGGGAAGGATGGAAAGGGAAGAGGACTAAGTAGAACTAAGATTTGTTATGTGCTCGTACCAGTGCCTTGTGATAAATGTAATCATTATGTACTGCAGGCATGTACTAATAAAAATAAATAAATACATTTGATAAAGAGCAAGCCTTTCTCTTTCTCCGATGAGGTCATGCTTAACCCCCAGGTTTCAAACTACTGACGGAGGATTTTTAGCACATTTACATACTAGAATTTTTTCCCTTCCAAGTGATTTAAAGGAAAAGTGTGGAAGTTGTCACCTCAGTTGCCTTTCTATATTTCTTGTAACTTTGTATTAGGACGAGAAAGCATGGTGGTTAGGATCATAATGGTCTGGGATAAGACTCTGGTTCTGTTGCTGATTAGCTGTGTGTTCTAGCCAGACTACTTACTCTCTTGTGAATTTTAATTTGTTTGTTTGTAAACTGGAGGTTCTTGGGAAGAGTCGAAATGATGCACATAAAATGCTTAGCTTTGGGTACGGAATTAGCAGTCACTACATGTTAGCCATTTTCCTTGTTGTTATTCTTTCCCTTTGAGCACTCTGCAACTATTTTCTGTTGCTTTAGTTGTATTTCTCTTTATAAGACTTCATATTTTTCTGTTTTTCCTTAGGTTTATCTTACACGTTTTATATGTTATCCTCAGCGATCTTCCTTCCCAGGCTTCTCGGGTATGACTTAATCTACTTCTCATCTCTTTCTTCTATAGCATACACGGTCATATTGAGAACCCATAATACTCCTCAGGGAGGCCTAGCAGATAAGTTGTAAATGTGGTACTTTATCATTCCAGTCTTGTGGTGGTTGTTTACATATGTCTTGTGCCCTCTAGATCACATTACACCTTTCCATTAGTGTTTTGCTGCGTCGTGGGTGTCAAGCCTGTGTCAGATGTGCTTGATATCACCCTGTCTTCATGAGCACTGGGTGGCTTCTGAAAAGAGGCAGGTCTCGTTTGCCCTGATGGAAACTACAGGCGGAGACAGTGACACGCAGACACAAACACTTTGGACTCCAGCTGCTTTGCAGCACAAACCACCACTGAACAAACACTCGGAAATTATTTCTTCTGTGAATTGGCATAGACGTCCCTTTCCACTGGGGTTCCTTGGCTGTGCCTTTCTGTGGTAGGTAGAGGATCTTTTCTTCTTTCAAGGTTGGTGAGCCCTTCTCATTTGCTAGGACTGTGTGTGCCAGATAGGGGAAGTGAAGCTACTGTTATTCTTCATCTTGTGATATTCATGGTTACCCCCTTTATCCTCATCTCTGACTAGAGAATGGCTGTCCACGTCCTGCAGCTGCCAACCTTTGGTCTTCCAGAGCACTGTCGTGACAGGTGACATCCATGTCCTTACTGAGGACGCCCTCTCAACATGAAGCGCTGCTGGTCTCATGGAAATGTTTCCATCCTAATTTTAAATGTTATTTGCTCCTTTCTAGTTGAAGAATCCCCTTTAAAAATCCCATTCTTTCATAAATGAAATCTTATTCGCATCTCAGTGATCTGTCTCACAAAGTTAGGATTCTAATTTTTAACTAGCATTAGAGTTTGTCTAGGTTTCTATTTTAGAATTTATCTGATTTATTAAAGCCAAGGACTATGTTTTAGACTTCTCTTTCAGTACCTTTCACTTAAATCTTTAATACTTCTGCTGTATCAAAATTTTAATGTGTCTACTATTTCAAATTGGGCCAGGGAATCTGAGTTAGAGGGCTAAAGCGAAAATTAAGATCCAATCAGAACATTTTAAACATACTAATAAAATACATTACAGTAAAGATCATCCTTACCTGGCATAATTTAGTATCTCTTTCATTCAAAATCTATTGACTGAGCCTAAACAGATAAAGGACTGTCACCAGGACATTCATTGTTTAGGGGAGTATGGACAGTCTTGTCACAGGGTAAAGAGGTACAAGAGATAGTAGAAAGGAAGATAAGGCTAGAAAATATAGCCGTGATCACAATGATGAAAAGGCCTACAGAGAAGTTTGCACTTTACCTAGCAAGTGTGGGAGGAGCCACTGACGGAAAAGAAGACCAGAGACTGATGAGACTGGATACTGAAGCAAGGGTAGATTTACTCACCCAAATCAATGGTTTTCAGTGGGAGCCATACTTCAGGATTGCCCCTGGCATTTGTTAAGAGTACAGATGTTCAAGCCCCACTCACGGAGATTTTTATTTTGGCTTGGAAATGAAACAGCTTATGTTTTAAAACAAACTTCACAGCTCATGATAACAAATAGCCAGCCTGTGTGACACGGCCCATGGGACAAAGTAGGAAGGTTTTGATCTCGGTTGGGCTCATGGGCGCACAGAGAGAAGATGCTAGAGTTGGGTTAGAAGATTCCCATGTTCAGCTGACTCACTTGAGCATCAGCTATCAGGGCCAATTGGGGGTTAAATGTGGGGAGCGCAGGGACATTGGCTAGTGAACAGAGATGCGGTCAAAGGCAGTCTGTGCTAATATCAGGGCCAGTGCCCAACCTAGATGAAGAAAATGGCTTCAGCATTTCAAAGTATTAGTCTCCATCTCGTGATCTGACTTGTTCCTACATAATCTGAAGTATCCTGGCGTTCACAGCCTGTGATGCAAATGTTGCTATATTGGCATAGTTGTCAAAATGTCATGCTTTTATAGCCCTTCTGTTCAACTAGGAATTTCTTCTTTCAGGATTTGTTCACGGTTATCTGGTAAATGCTCTTAGCTTTTCTAGCTCTGACCCTGCTGCATTTTTACTGTCCCCTTTGGTCGGCCTTCCCAGAAGCTCTGCTCTGCTGGCACTTTTGTCAGCAGGGAGCCGGAGCCACTTCACTGTCTGTGGTAGCGGGTAGAGAGGCGGATGAGCCTCCGCCAGGCTGTGCTGGGAGTTTCCTCAGGGCCTTGGCTGTTCAGTCTTTCCTGACATCGCTCATTCAGCATCTAAACCAGGTCTCCTTTTCCATGTTTCTCATCAGTTTCCTACTTTTCTTTCCTTTTCCTGGTGGGTTGAATGAGCAAAAAAAGTTGAGAAGATGAAGGACAGATGTCATCCTATCTCCTTGATTGATAGACTGACTGATCCATTCATTGAATGGTTGAAGATTACAGTGCATACCTGTTACCTGTATGAAAGTTAGCATTTGGGTCTAAGTACCTAAGATCTTTGGCATGTGGGCTGTAGAAACTTAGTTACCATGTAAGACGTGAAAAAACTGTTATCTCTGCAGATAGCTAAGATCCTTTTTTTTTTCTTTTTTTTTTTTTGTGGCACCAGGGATTGAACTCACAACCTTGTGCCTACCAGACAGACACTTAAGCCACTGAGCCAAACTCCCGGCCCTAGATAGCTAAGATTCTTAATGAAAAAAGAAATATTTTCCAAGGTCTTCTGGTCCAGTGCAAGTAGAATTTAAAAAACTACCATACAGATAACGTTGTAATTATGACTGATGATTTTAGACCTTAATATCAGCAAATTCCAATAAACGATAAAAATGAGAAGTTAATTCTGATCTCAATTTAGGCCAAGTTTCATTATTTTAGGAAAAAAATGTGTGGTACTGTATAGTTTTATAATCTACACTTGCACAAGGAACTGGTTTACTTCCTCAACTTTAAACATCTCTTCAAGACATATTCAGATCCTGTCTCTGGTCACAGTCTCTCTTTTGAGTTTAAAGTCCAGATATCCAAATGGAAACTTTAAGCTCAACATGTTTCCCACAGGGGAAACAGCACTTTTGTATCAAGTGAAATAAATTCAGAATTAGGTAGGTTTATGGTTCATCAATATAAATGTACATAACTTTGTTATGAACTTTTAAAGCTTAGCTATGTATGGCAGTAGATATGCAGAGGTTTTGATTTAAAGATAAATGTCTCATTTTAATGTATGATAATTACCTTTACACATATAAATGTGATGCCTTTGCTGATCATGCTTAGCCTTATTTAGTAGTCACATTTTAATCCTGCAAAATCATTCAAATATATATGTATGCCTCCGAGACTCAATCTCAATAAACTATGTATAGAAAGATAGTGTTATTTTTTAAGATGTTATTGAACATCCTGCAGATATAAAAGGAGTTCAACTTCTTGAGATGTATTTTTCTGTTTTCACACTTCATTATAGGAAGCATATTCTTTAATTGAGAAGATTGAAGCAGAACAAAGTGCATTGTTTTCATATCAGAAATATTTGCAAAGTTCAAAAATAAAGAAAAGCAAAATTCCTCCTCCACCCATCCTCCTCTCCAGAACTCACTGTTCTGTGACCCTCAAACCTGCTCCGTTCATTTCAGATGCTAAGGTATGTTGCCCGTATGATGTTTGCTTCTTGCAAAACAGTGTTAAGTACTTTTATGACCATAATGACTCATCCTTTTATTGCTTCTAGGACCTGACCAGTCTTATTTATAAACACTGAACAGCAGTTTAGTATTCTAATGTCTTGGTTTCTTCATGACGTTTCCCCCTCTGTGCCATTTGTGGAATATTCTGCAGAGCTGTTCTCTACTCTAATGCGCAGTAAAGAGAAGTGGTCTCAAAGTAGCTTTCTCACTACCTCTCTGTCCCTCCAGCAGAACTGATTGAGGGTCAGCTCAACGTGGGGGCCCCAGCAGAAGGAGACAGACAGCTGAAGAGGCAGAGAGCCTGTCAGAGCCGCTGACGGGGATGGGGCAGCGGGGTGTGGAAATTGGAGGTGCTGAGAATGGAGGTTTTGCCCAAAGTTCTTCCAAATAAACATGGATTCTTTTAACACCAGCAAGTGACAATCCTAGCCACCTAGGATGTAGCACATCATAAATCTTTACATATTCATTAGGATGAGGTTTTCCTGCCATCCCTAATGCCTGGTCACTAAATGTGACTAACATTTGAGAGTTAGTTTCCTGACAAGTTTGTTTCTACCTAATTTATATTTTAAATATTGCATTTCCCTCTTTCTGATGATCAATAGCAGGCTGTTTGATGTCATGTACAAAAATAAAATTTTATCTTTGATTCGCTTTAGGGTGTTTCGCATACAAAGACTTTTGAAGTCTAGCATACTGCAGTTTAAATGTCCAGCCCCACTCCTAATTAGCAGTATGACTTTAGGAAGACAAAACACATTTTCTGAGTTTTGTTTATTTATTTATTTTTGGTAAAGTGTGTTAACTGTGAAAATAAGATGAGCTAATGTGTAATGTTCTTGCATAGCAACTGATATCTCACCACTACCTGTGTTAAGCATGCATAGTAAAGTTTATCAAAGCAAATAGTGAAGTTATAGACTATGATTACGTCATTTGGTGATATTTTTCATTAATTCCATCCAGTGAGCGTTTATTGAATGTGTGTAATTTATCAAACTCTGTGTTGGGCAATTAAAGCATAAAATTAAAAATGGGTGAAATGTGGTTCCATTCTTTTAAGGAACTCCAGACTAGGGGGAGGGGACCTGAGTCAGAAGCAATGCCACCACCTTTATCGGATTTTCAAATTGTGGCACTAGATGTGCGATTCGCCTTGCACCTGAGGATGCTGTAATAAATATATGACTTCTACTGATAGCAGTTCTAAAATCCAGCTGCATGTTTTAGAATCTAAGAGTAGGGCTTCACTGATTCCTGAAAAAAATAGTACAGAATGAAAACTAGATGGCTCACCACATTTTTGTTTGTTTTCAGATATTTTGGTTTACTTAGCCAAAATATTATCTTTTATGCATTTCAATCCAGCGACTTGTTATTTTGTTTCATAATTCTTGGAAATCGGGAGCTAAGCCTTGCGTATTTGATCTGCTGTTACAGTACTTTGTCATTGGCGCATAGTAAGAAGTTGGTGTAAAATGACAGTTGTTCCTGACCGAGCACGTAGTGGTTCCTACATATCACCACTAGGTGGTGCTATGGGCTTGAGTACACTTTCTGCTTTGTGGCCGCAGCCATCTTTTGTCTCATCAAACCCTCTTGTTAAGGCATTTGTTTCATTACAATCTGCTTTCATAGTTGAAAATATTAATATTATTTACATTACTTATAAACTCTCACTTCCAAAGTTAGTGATTTGTTCACGATGTCTCTATTTTTATGTAGATTCTAATCACACATGCTTCTGAAGAGTTATTGAAATTAAGATGTTTCCATCAGTGGAGCGGACTAAAGATGTAAAATCTGCTTGTAAAATGCTTAAAAAGAATTTTATCCTCCCAGTTCTGGTTTATGTGGTATAGTTTAGAGCAATAACAATCTAAATCATTACTCCCCCCAACCCCGCCATACTTTTCCCCTTGTACTTTTTTTTGTCATGGGAAATAAAGGGAAGTTAGCTCTAGGTCTTTCTGTCCTTAGAGTTCTCTGGCCTTTGACTAGAGAGCTCTTTCACTAGTTGTGCATGTAACAATCACCTGAAGAGTTTTCTTTGGAAGCACAAAAGCCCTGATACTTCTATCAGAAATTTTAATTCATGGAAGTAATTTGAGAAAATGGGTGATTCTGTACAAACTATGTTTTTAAAAAGCTGTTCTGGTGCACAGGCAGGGTTGCAACCCACTCTGTAGATTAGACCCTGTTAGAATTTTTCTTTTGGCCTGGAAGAAGGAAGAGTAGGCACAAACTGCACAAGGCACTTGCTTCTTAGAGACAATTATGTTTTCCTCTCTTTCCTGCTTTCCCTGTAGCTTAGAAGTCACCTCTGTGCGTGTGTGTGTGTGTGTATGTGTGTGTGTGTTTGTGTGTGTGTATGTGTGTGTGTGTGTGTGTATCACAGCGATGACTTCTACCACCCCAACGGTATGCCTTGTTCATATTCTACTCCCTTTGACATCAGCTCGATCTCCTTTTCCTACAGTAAGAATATGGTTCTTTCTGATAATATATCTCCATTATTTTGACATCTTGGCAAAAGACACATCATCTAACTATTTAGTCAAGTTTAAGTTTGGTTGTTTCTATGGGCTTCACAGCTTGTGTTTGGATTATGTCTTTATTTAAAATTATCCAACTAATGTCACAGTTCAGGCAGTCATAAATTGGAGAAAAAAATTATTTGTCATCTTACTATTCTACCATGCAAACTCTACCACTATTCTCTTTTTCGTTTTCTTTTTGGTATCAGGAATCAAACTCACAACCTCAAACTTGCCAGGCAGGCGCTGTGCCACTGAGCTAAATCCTGGCCCTCTACCACTATTCTTATGTTGTATATATTTATATTTCATTTTAAATACTACACTATCTTGCTTCTTTTTCTGCTTGCCTTTTTTGTCATCTATTATTATGATCAAATATGAAAATCATTTCAGTGGTGATCTTTCTTCCGTCAAGTCATTCTTGGGTCCCTCAAGATTGAGTCATTTTTGAAGTCAACTTCTACCACTGGGGCAGTTGCTTAGCATCTCAGTGTCTCTATTTCCCATGAGAACAGTAATTCCATCTCTTAAGGATGCTGTGAACATTAGAGTCTATGTCAGTTTCCCAAGATGCTTAGCACATAGGAATCATCCAACTACTGGTAGTTAGAATAATTAATAGTGAGTAATATTTGAGTCTTGATTGTCTTAGGTAAGCTCACCCTGTATTGTATTTGTCTTTGTAAGATAAAACTTAAATATCTTTATAAACTTAGACTTCATATTTTAAAACCTGAATGTTACTTTTTTTATTTATAAAAGCATTCCTTGTGCTACACTGAGATAGAAGAAATCTCTTGCCTTTTATGCAGACTACGGGTGATGTGCTCATCTCTCTCCCTGGCAGGTGTCCTGGTACTGCATTTTGGGTTGTAAAGCAGAAGGAAGTTACAGAAAAGTGAGGCTAAACAATAATCATCTCCCAAATTCAGGAGAAGCGGTATGTTCTATGAAATGTCAAAAAGCCTCACCAAAGCCCTATTAATGACCAAATAGGTTTTTTTTCCTTATAAAGTCATTATTTCATTATTTTTTCCTTATAAAGTCATTATTTCAGTGAATCCACTCTAACTTCAATTTAAGTCACAACTAATATCCAACAGTGAAAGTATTTTCACATCTAATATTAAAAGTCACATTATTTTAATTTTCCATGTATAACTTGAAATGTTTTGTTAATAGATACCAGCTGATGGTAAAAGCATTTTTGAAGTGAAAGGTTTAGAAGCTAATGAAAAATACATATTTGCAATTGCTGCTTATTCTTCTAATGGGAAGCTTGTTGGTGATGCAGTTGGGGAGACAACTAAACCAATCCTGATTTATCCATCTCTTTCTGCTGTTACTGCTCGGATGTACCTGACACAGGTAGAGGAGAATTCTGCTATTTTCCTACTATTTTTTTTTTGTTAAGAATTTGCTAACTTCTGATGGAAGAAAATCACAGCAGATATTCCATAGCTCATGTAACACATATTTTCATGACTGCAGTTTAGTCTGAAAAATATGAATCATTTTTCTTCTATTAGTGGGTTTGCTTTTTTTAAAAAATGGTAACATCCCTTCAGATTACAAATATAACACATAATAACTGTAGAAATTTTGGAAACTGCTGAAATACATATAGGAGAAAATTTTAAAAAAATCTGATATCTTATGGAGTAGCAGTTCTTACTAACTCCAGAGCAATGTTGCCCACGTCTGAAAACATCGTCATGACTTAGCAGGGTGCTACTGGAATCTAGTGAGTAGAGGCCAGGGATACTAATAAACTACATTTTATGTGTGTGAATTCATGTATAATGTGTAATTTTAATCATGATACATGTGTTATTTTATAACCTGATTATTATCATTTATTATGTAATTGGCATTTGTCATTCCATCAGGAATTCTCCCAAAATAACTCTATGGCATTGAATTTTACAGGTATATCATAGTTTGCTTCGTAATTTTTCATCGTTGATCATTTAGATACTTTCTAGTCTTTTGGTCTTATGAAGAAGCTATGATGCCTACCATTATATACAAGTCTTTCCTTGTACCCGTGATTACTTTCTTAGGATAAATTCAGAGATAGGAACTTTCTAGGACAATAGAGACAGACTTGAGTTCAAACTGTAGCTCCTAGCAGGAGCTGTGTGATACTGAGGAAGGAATTTCCATTTGTGAAGTGGAAATAAAAGCAGAGCTATTACATTAGAAGTGTCTCCAAGGAGTAATATGAATATTAAATGAAATTCTGTTTATCAAATGTTTCACCGTCAGATTTATGACAAAGTAGACACCAAGTAAATAGTATTCTTAGTTATGGGCATATTCATGAATTAATTTTTTTTTTTTTTTTTTTGCTGAAATAGCTGTTATCTGACTTAAAACCTTTCGCCACTGATGAGGATGCTAAAGTGGCTCCTTCATTTAGGTCTCGAGCATCTGATCTTAAGGGTATTGTTGGCTGTAGAGCTTACAGTTATTCTAAATTGTAACATATGTCTACCATGAAAACACATTTTTTATTGTAGTAGTTGATCAGTATCATAAACTTAGATCTCAGTGGCATTTTATATCATCACATTTTTCAAAGAAAATTAAATTGAGAGAATTGCTAGGATTTGTCTAGCATTGGTTTAGCATATCATATTGGCTCATGGTTTTTGGGTATTTTGATTTCTTTGGAATTCAATATGCTCCCCAACTTGTGGTGATGGAATTATTGTGAGGAACTGAATATTTCATCAAGGCCTAATTTTTCTCAAGGGAGTGGTTTGACTCTTGAGCTCCATTTGGCAGAATTTTCATTGAAAGTTAATAAAACTAAGTCCAAGCTATACTGCTAGGATAATGAGAAATGTCATGAAGTAATGACCTGTATTTCTTTATTGATAGTATATTTGCAGTTATGTAGCTCATTCGTGACAGTTTATGGGCATTCTCTCTCATAATGTTAAGCATTTAAAGCAAAACTTTCTCTTTTATTAAACCCCCTTAATTTATAACTTAAATTTAAGCTTTTAAACTCTAGCTTAATATACCTTTCTTTTGAAAGTGCAATCTAATTTTCATGAGGATGGTTAGCTTTAGTTTCAGGACAATTAAGTTCTTTAAAACATAGTAACATAAATATTTTATAGTAGAATATGGACATATTTCAATAAATATGTGTGATTCACTTTGGCTTTGGGGTTTTAGGTTGAACTTTTAGTCAACATGAGTCTGAAATCATTAATAAAGCCAGGGGATCTTTGACAGGTTGTTTCAGTAACATAAAAAGCTAGTAATTTAATCTGTCTGGAAAAATTATAAGGAATTTTTTTGGAGTTATACTCTTTTTGTGAGTATTATGTCCCTTATTGTTTGGCTTTGTTTCTTTTTGTTACTCCTCTTTAACTTGGGAATGGATAGATAATGGGACATAAGGTATAGAAAAGTAGAAATCTGTGAGCAGGAGTCTAGTCTTAACTTTAGAGATAATGCTTTTAGAAAAGTTGCTTCGTCCCATTTTTTGTGTCTGTAAAGTGGATATGAGACCACATACCACATTCTGTTGGATTATTGAATTCGCGAATCAGTTAGTGGATGAGTGCAGTGGTGTGGCAGGCATTCATAATTCGTTGTTACTCTGTTCATCGTTAATGTGAGGTGATAGCTCACTGTGGTTTTAACTGATGTTTCTCTGATGATAGGTACACAGTAGAATACTATTTGGAGTCTGTGGAGGAACCCAGAGGACCTTAAGTGAAATAAACTGTAGGCCTGTCACAGACAGATACTGCACGGTCTCACTTACGTGTGGAACCTAAAAAGCTAAGCTCATAGAGGTCAAGAGCAGATTGGTAGCCAAAAGAGGCGGGGGTCATGGGTAGAAAAACAAAGGGCTAGATCTACAATGGGTTGGTTGGTGTAGATTTGCAGTGAGGAGCCTGCTTTGCTGTTCTAACGCACCACACAGTGACCAGAGCTATTGATAACATATTTAATATCGTAAAATAGCTGAAAACGAGGATTTTAAAGTCTTCAGGAAGAAATGGTATCTGAGCTGGCAGGTATGCTAAGTAGCCTAATCTGATCACTCCATGATGCGTATACATTTATCGACACATCACACTCTCCCTAAAAACATGTATGATTATTATTTGCCAATCAGAAAAGAAACGCAACCTAAAAATTCATTATTCTTCTCATGACAATAACTCTGTAAGGTGATACGATTACTTTCATTTTCAAGTTAAGGAAACAGATTAATTTGATCCTTTTCTGGCCAATCTCACCGTATTCTAGAAGGAGTGCGTCAAGGAGGTTGAAAAGCTTCCTCGGGGTTCCTTCCGTAGCAGGGCGTGAGCCTGACACTCGGGCCGGCTCTAGGAAGTCATGTACTGGATGGCGCCCAGTGCCAGCTGCGTCCTGCTGTCCGCTGCTGAGTGACCCTCCCTCTGCTCTGTCTTCGCTGTGGCCTCTTTTCCTTCCCTCTACTCTTGCCACCTCCTTTCTACTGGTTTTCTTTGGTTCTCTGCCCGGACTCCCGTCGGTTGGCTGGTCCTCCTGATCAGAGTCGGCGGCCCACAGATACCTTGTCAGCTGTCATGGGACCGGCGGGAACAAGGGAGGTGCAGGCCATACCGTTTTCCCACTCTGCAGATGAATTCATTAAAGCCCTTTGATTCATAAAGGTTTCCATTTTGCTTATGACTTCAAACTTGAAAAAAAACCCCAGAATTATGGGTAACAAGTAACGATCCCTTCTTTAAGAAGTTTCAGGTCTTTTTTCCTCGCATCCTCTGCATGTTATTACACTCCATTCATCTGTTTATTGATGAATTATTCACTCAGGGATTACTTTGTGCCAGGTTCTGTGCTACATGTTGTCTCTGCTTCCTGTGAAACGCCTTATTCATTTATTTCATCACCACAACGATAGCCTCTGCTTAGGTAATTCTGATTTAAGCCTTGAGTCAAAACCCTGACAGTGGGCCAGGGAACCAGCCTGGTGTGGGGGTGCCAGGGTCCAGGTGCCTCTTGGTCTTTTGCCTTTGGTTCTCTCTGTACGTGTGCTTTCTTTTTCTCTTTCTAAAGATTTTCTTTCCTTCTGTATCTATGGAGGAAAAATGTGGTGTTCCTGAATTTTTACCTGTTCCTTAATTTCAGTCACAGAGACCAGCTAGCCAGCCTTCTAGGAATTTGTAGTCAAGATTCCAGTATTGACTGGAAAGAGTCTGATTGGCTCACCCCAAATAATGAAGAGTCCAACCTCATTCTTTTTTTTTTTTTCTGACCTTATTCTTGATGTGTAACCACTGACTTGCTTTTATTTATTTATTTAATTTATTTTATTTTTTTGAACCGGGGATTGAACTCACAACCTTGCGCTTGCCAGACAGATACTTGTGCCACTGAGCTAAATTCCTGGCCCCACTGACTTGCTTTTAAATCTCACCTCTTTTTCCTTAGTCACATATATGGGAGGCTGATAAAAAGCCCTGTGAACTCATCATCTCCTTTGGTGCCTGTGGGAATTTAAACTCTCTAGTGAGCTTTCCCCAGTCCTCCTCCCCAGCCCCTGTCAAGGCCCAACCCACTTTGCCTTGCCCGAGGCAGCTCAGACCTGCTCGTGCCCTCCCCTCCCCCCGAGAGTCTCTTGTGCAAATGATGAGCTCTGTCTAAAATCCTCCTGGTACATAGAATGTCATCAGCCCTGATCTCAGAATGAAACCTGGAATGGCAGACCATCTATCTCGCTTTGCAAAGGGGCTATGAAGTATTCATTTGGTGCCAAGAACTTGCCCTGGCCCAATCAACCATATCACAGTACAGGATGATTGCTGAGCATCCTCCTCTGCGGGCAGTGGAAAATTATCAGGAAAGGAGGATTTGGAAATTTGTTGACCATGGTATTTGTTGCCAGGCATTATTCCAGGACAGTGATCCTAAAACCTGAGTGTGCAGTACAATAATGTGAAATGCTCTTTAAAAAGGGAGTTGAGAATTTCGTGTTTCTAACAAGTTCCTAGATGAAGCTCACGGCCCAGGCATCACACTTCTAGAGTGGCTGTTCTCAACATATTGAGCACAGTATGGCAGGAGATAGGAAATAACCAACCCATGCGGTCAGTAATGAAGACTAGTATGTCAGAAGATGACAAGTCTTGTAGAAAAAGTAGACGATGGAAGGGAGAGTTCAAAGTGTGGAGCTGATGAATGGCAGGTAGATTACAATATGACACAGGACGATCAAGGAGATCAGACTTGAAGGAATGGAGGGAGTGGCTGTCTAAGAGAAGAGCGTTCTGCAGAAGGAGCAGCTGGAACAAAAGCCCTAAGATGTTCAGAAGCATATCCTCTATGTCTAGTGAACGGCAGGGAAGCCAGTATGACCAGGGCAAGGGGGCCCTTGAAGAAGGGAGGGATGAGTGAGCGAGGCGCTAGATGAGTGGCTTATGGTGGTAGAGAATGGTTCTTGCAAAGATTTTCAGGTTATTAGGAGGGCTTTGGCTTTTACCATGATCTTCAGCAGTGATATGAAGGCTGTGAAGTTGAGACTAGACTGTGAGGGGTAAACGAGGAATTTCTTGCTTCTATCCAGTGTGAGAGGCAGGTGGCTCGACCAGGGCGAAGGTGGTTGATGTGATGACAAGTGGTCAGATCCTGGATATGTTTCAAAGAAAGCTAATGAGAGTTCCTGATGGGAAGAATACAAAGTGAAAAGGAAAAGATGAGTCTAAGGTATTTGCTGACCATTTGGAAGGAGAGAAGTGACATGAACTGAGTGGGGAAAGCTGTGGATGGTACAGATTTGGGGTGAGGGGTGAGCAGAAGTTCAATTCGGAGCAGGTTGAATAGGAAAATGAGGTATGATCTATGAATCTGGAGCTCGAGAGGGAAGTTTGGGAAGGATTTGAAAATAGTTATGTGATAATTAAAACTATGGGACTGGATGGTGTCACTAAGGAAGTGAGTGTAGACAGAGAAAAGAAGAGGGTCAACGACAGAGTGAACCCCAAGGCTTATCAGTGTCGAGAGTGGGCATAGGAGGAGGAACTAGCAAAATGAACTGAAAAGGAATGCAGGCTTTGATTTCTGGAAGCCAAGTGAAAGTTCTGTATGGAGGAGGAGGAAGAGGTATTTCTTGTACTTAATTATTTCTTTAGTCTTTGAGTGCTTCTTTCTCATTTTAATTTCACCCCCTCTTAAAATGTATTTTGTACAACGCTACCAGGTTAGCCATCAATGAACATGCTTATGTCATGACACTCCTCTGTTAAAAACCTATAAGGCCACTGGATTTCGTAAACCTTAGTGTTCATGTGGTATCCTTTCTTCTTTTGCAGCGTCCATTAATTGAACAAATAGCATTAGTTTTGGAAGGATATAGAGCATTTTAAGATGGAAGAAGCGTTAATTCCAGATTGGTCAATCCTCTTGCATACCATCTGTTATTTTCCGTGGGAAATCTTAGAATTGCATGGTGTGACAACTTAGTCCAACTCTTATCTGACAGATGCAATCCAGAGAAATCCATTTACCCGTCTAAGACTTGGCTCCACTACTTTTACTGTATATGAAATTTGTATGTGATAGTGCTGTATCAAGTCATGTATAAAAACTCAACTTTCAATGCCCTGATTTCCTATCTACAACACAGGAAGAGTGATAGAGCTCACATCACAGAGCTGTACCAAGGAGTCAGTACAGCAATGCATGTAAAGTACTAGTCCAGTACTTGACATGGAAACATGTTCCACCTGGCTTTCATGCCTCTTTGACAGATATCATGACCATTTTAACCTCTCCATCTTATACCCTTTTTTCTTCAAACTCAGATCCATTTCTCCACTCTCTCCTTCGCCTCAGATTCTCTCTGAACTGTATTCCTCAGCTCTGTGTCCCCATTGAAGGCATCATTCTCTTTTCTAAAGCCTTCACAGTGATTATGTTATTTTGTTGTAGTCAGGGGTTTCAAGGAGAACAATTACATACAGGACACAAAATTTATAATATTGTTTTATGATGGCTACCAGGAGTTTAATACAAGAAAATGCAGGAAAACTGTCCACAACACTATAAAGACCTAGAAAATTCAGCCAAGGTTCTGGATCCCACAGCAATGTCCTGCATGAGTCCAGCTGGAGGCCTACAGCCCATGACAATGACTCCACAAGTCTGTTTTATGAATCTGCGTTGGGAAGGCCCTAAGGTCAGCGGAGGAAGCTAGAAAGTCTATGCCAGCACAGCGAAGGATCTGTGCCAGCAGGTTGAGGGTTCTATACTGGAACCAAGAAGTGACACTCAAAATAAGGACCAGAGCTCCCCTGAAAAGAACCACAGCTGTCCTCAGCAACAGTGAGGTCCTGAGTACCTCTAACGATGAGAACAGTCGAGTACATATCAGGAGGCCAGCATGACAAGCTTCTCCTGGAGATTAAACAGCACACATCTTCCCTCCAGAGCCAGGAAGCAATACTGAAAGTAAGGACCAAACCTCCCCCAAAGTGAATCACAGCCAACCTCAGCGACAATGTCTTGAGCTCCTCAGATTATAACAGCTGAGGGAGGCTAGCATGACAAACTCCTCCAGGAGAACCAATGGCTCCAAACAGCAACACTTAGGAGAACCCACAACGCTACTCTTCCTCTCCGGGGCTCTTTTTTATGCTGGCAGCAGTCCTCTGGTGGGCCATCTACACTCAGTGCCATGCTGATTTAATTCAGCTGGTGTTAAGTTGACCACCAGTTTTTAATCTGTAACATATTCTTTGTAGCTTTTCTGTGGTTTCATATGGCTTATGCCTTTACCTTGATTCCAGTTACATAGAGTGTGAAACTATTTCTAATCTTTGAAGAAGCTACGCTGCCAATGCTTAGCATAGAGTAGAAACTTCATTAAAGTTTACTGAGAAGCAATTCAACTGGTGGGAGATTATGAATAACTGTTTGGTAGGTTAGAAAATTTCTGGCCTTTGAGTGGAAAATATTCCAGTAACATGTCATTTTTATGCTTAATTCAATTAACTCATTTGTACACAATCCTTATCTGTTTCCACAGAGAATTTGGAGCAGCACATAACTCACTTGGTGAGATTTTGTACTGTTATATGTGTATTTAAGTAGAATAATCTTAAGAATTATATTTAAATCAATACATTCTACCAAAAGAAATAGGTAAGCGGATGACTTTTTTTTTCTCCTGAGCTAATCATCATCGGTGGAATGATTTATTTTGCCTAACATTGAATTCGTTAATCTTGAAAGGGACCATGACTTCTTAGAAAGCATCGCTGCTTTATTCTCTACCCCTTTCAGTGGTGAACTCTTTGTTGCACAAAAGCTCTGAGAGTGTCAGTCAAAAGAGGTGAAGAATGAAGTATTTCTCACATATTGAGTTTGGGAAATCTGATTGTTTCTCTTGGAACAGATTGTTCATTATAACAGTATGTATAATAAATGGAGGGCACTGCCGAGATAGATGAAAATGAAATTAATTTGGCTCAGATGTGATCTTTGTTTTGCTTATGAGGATTTGAAACATCCACACAGAGTTTCAAATTTCCATGCAATTTAGAAATAAAAGAGATTTCGAAATGTGTCTGTCTCCCTTGCCAGCGCTGTCGTTCCCTCACTGTAGCTCTGTCGAACAGAGTAGCAAATGTGAATATGTATGTATGAAATTTGTCTGTGATAGAACCCTATCAGGATGCTCGCCTAAAATATGCATTTCCCAAATACAAATATCACATGAGAGCCTGTTTTTTGTTGCAGGTTGCCTATCAAATTGGCCACTATGAGCTGGCTAAGAAAGTTTTCTCACCAGTTTGGGATTATTTTGTTGCTTCTCCATCTCAGGATGAACAGTCGGGTGTTTGTTTAAGCAATATAATGATGATTACGCAGAGAAGGTAATTAGACATATCGTTTTAGTATATTAATTAATATACATTACTAACAATATAGATGTTGGGTCAGTGAAGATGATAATTTATTTTCGAGTTCATGATAAGATAGCCCTAGTAAAACCTTTTTTTTTTTTTGGTACCAGGAATCAATCGCATGACCTCGAGCTTACCAGGCAAGTGCTTGAGCCACTGAGCTAAACCCCCGACAGTAAAACTGTTTCTATCAGAATTATAATAGGAGTGTATACATCCCGACATGTTGAGTCCTTGCTAGAATCATAGAAAACAGTGAAGGCATGTGCATGAAGGTTCCAAAATACCAAATAGTAACCAAAGTGGTATCAGCTGTGCCAGAAAACGCAGATATTCCATGGAGACTTTCATAGCAGAGCAAAGTGAGGTTGGGGCGGAGGTCGGGTAGTGTCCAGTGGGTGGATGTTACAGCACAAAGGTTTTTCCTTTGCTTTAGAGTCTCCCAGGATGAAACCATCAGCAGCTACAAATAGGCTGGTGGAAGCCATGTGAAGCTGCAGGCTGTCTTTTGACATTATTGCTGTTTTTCCTCGAAGGAACAAAGTTTAAGAGCAGTTTCCAGATTGACCATTTAGTATAATTTCAGGCTTATGCAACACAAAATTCAAAACAAGACTCTTCCTTATTTGTTAAAGCCTGAAATTTCTTTAATAAGGAGACTAAACCCTTCACTTCTCAAAGATAATGACCTTACAGATACAAATGATGGTTGAAGCAAAGTATTGATAATACATATTTGCATTACAAGTATCATTCCATTTCGATCAAGCAAATGCAGAATTAGTGCTTACCACATGCTGGGTGCTGGGGAAGGACATGAGAGGCATTTTAGAAGTGGGAAAGAAAGGACTTGAATTTTATATAACTGGTGGGCTAAGAAAGAAAGGAATGAAAAATGACTTGGGCTCTTATTGTCATTGAACTGGGAAGCCTGTGATTTACTAAGGGGACAAGAGAAGTGAGACATGTGTTTGGAGGAAGATGGTGAGTTTGATTGTGAGTATATTTTGACGCTGGGTGCCTTTGTAGATATGAGATACCAGTAGATGCATTTAGATAGTGCTGACATTCAGGAGGAAGTCTAGGGTAGAGGTAGGGATTTAGAAATAGTCTGTGGTGGTCATCATTAAAATCTTGAAAAGGAGCACTGTCTCTCAGGGAATGACTGTTTAGCAGAAAAGATAAAAGGCTGGGACAAACCCTGAGCTTTGCTTACATCTAAGGGGCAAAAACAAGAAATGGAACCAAGGAAGAATATCAAAATTGGGCTGCCCAAGACATAAAAATCCAGGAAAACGCATTGCTGAGGAAAGTGAAGAGTATCGTCAGGAGGACTGACTGGGCAAGTCAGATTCTAGTGCAAGGTCAAATGCAATAAAATGCAACAGAGAAAAAGTTGAGAAGGATAAAATCTAGGAAGCAGCATTTACAGCTAGTGATCAGGAGGTCATTTCTGTGGTGTGAGGGGCCAGAAGTCACTTTGCAGTTAGCTAAGGAATAAATGGAAATGGAGAATCGGAACAAGCAAAGACAAGCCCTGTGAAGCTGGGTGGTAAAGAGAAGAGGGAAGCAACAGAAGCTTGAAAGAGAAGACAGAGACTGGGGGAGGAATTTTGGAGAATGGAGTTTAGGGAGCCAGTGGAGAGTGAGAGACTAAACATACAAAAAGATTCGGGAGATGAAAATACTGTGATGGTAGAGGTAGGAGATATAAGAGCATGTGGGGCAGAGAACAGGGGAGGCTGGTTTAGAACATTTTCTATGGGGTATTGAACAAAAAGACATCCAGGGGAAACAGACGTGTTATTGAGGAACACCAATGACAGCTGATATCGTGTAACATGGATTTGCAGGAAAGCTGATGACCTTAATGGCTAAGGACTCCATTGCTTCCACTTTATATTCTAGAGCCTAGAATGATGACTTGCACCCAGTAGGCATTCACCAGAGGCTAATTTGAATGAATAAATCAATAAATGATTATTGGGGCAAGGATAGAAAAATTAGACAGTGGCAGCTCTGCAAGGGTAGGCAAATTGATTGTTGCATGAAAGAAATAGGTAACTGAACTTAGAGTGCTAGAAAGGTTACTTTTGGAAAGACTGAGCAGGGTAGGGAAGGAAATGGAGCCAAGAAGTAGTAGAATGGACTAATTGCATGGGGTAGGGTGCTGAAGGTCACCAGGAAGGACATGAAGAAATTTTAGTATGAGTTGTACGGGTGGTGAACCTAATGCTATCTTGGCAAAGAGAAGTGCAGTTTAATGTGGTGGTCATCTGCACATGTGAGTTATTGATATCGAATATTCTCCTGTTTAGTGGAAATTGGGAGAAGGTAAAATAGGTGGAGCTGAAGCCTAAAACTGGGTTTGTCTCCAGCGAAGGGCAAGGGAAGGATATTGCAAACAAAAAAGAAAAACGTGGATTTCACAGCTTTGCCGATGGTTGACACTGTTGACAGCAATTTAGAAAAGATAATTAAAAATAATCCAAGAGTTATTAAGTCTTTGTTTCTTTAATCATAGCTGAGTTTGCTGTAAGTGACCCTCACTTTCAGAAAATTCATTAATTGAAATTTTGGGCCTGTTTTTCAATCTAATAATGATTTTATTGAACTGATAGAAAATAGCTGCATATATAAGAACCAGAAGTCTTTCGCTCTATTTTTTTGTGTTTGTGATATACTATTTCAGCAGCCTAACTTTCTTAGTAGTGGACTTTTTGAGGATAATCTTGAATTTTAATTTAAACAGTGGTATAAGAATATTGTTTGGACAAGATATCACTCCTGTATCTTGTACTCTGAATAACTACTGTGAAGACCATAATATGCAATGTATTAATTATTGTAACTCACCTACTAATCTGTTTTGAAACTGTTATTGTTATTTTTATTTTTCTCTTAAAAAAAGAATAGTTTTTCTGTGCATTTTTGTTGCTGTTGTAGACACTGAGAGAAGTGAATCTGAAAGGGTGGGTTCATAGGCTGAGTAAGCCTTACATTTCTACCTATAACATCATTTACTTCTTTTGCAGGTTGCATTCAGATGTTTTGGCAGAGGCTTCTTCTATCCTCTTATACCTTTTTCTGAGAAATATCTTTGTAACAAGTGATATTAAAATTAAAGAAGAAAATCTTTTCTGTGATAATATTAAAGGCAATGAAATTTTCCCTGCTCAACAAGTAAGTGAATTAAAGTGACTGAAAACATGTTGGTTTCACTAACATGTTGTTCTTTTGCTTCTTGTTGTTTCAAGGTTATGTTCTTTTGGGTTTGTGTATCCTGTCTTGTAAAGAGACTAAGGGGACGTAGTATGAATATGTTGCTTTATTTTGATATTCTTTGTAGGCTTCCGAGGCCTGAGTTCATGTTTTCTTTTTCTTTTTTTTCAATTTATCTTTCTTCCTGTGTACAAGAATAGCGTATATTTCAGAATTCAAAACCATGTAATGTATGAACTGAAATGCATTGTAATTCTAGCACCTCTGAGGACATTATGATTTCATTTTCACATAATTTCTCTAATTTTTGAAAGTTTACACCTTGATCTACTTGCTGCTCTGCATGTTGCCTTTTTAATATCTTTGTGTGGAGACATGGTTGTGCTGTATAGTTCAGGCTAACCTTGAACCTGCAAACCTCCTGCTTCAAGAGTATACCACCATGCCTGGCAGCAGCACCGTTATATCTTGGATATATTTTCAATGCTCGTATAGACTAGTCTGCCACATGCTTTTAATTAAAGTACTGCATTCCTATGCAGAAGCAGGAATTTAACTGTTTCCTATTCATAGCTTCTCATGGTGATTATAAACATCACTCTGTGTACATCTGCAACTCTACAGTACTCTTACTTTTAATAATAATCCTATTGTTTGTTTTCATTCTATCTTTTCTTTCTCTTTCCTTGTTTATTTTCCCTAGACATAGAGGTTTTAACTTACTTTTTTGCTGCTGCTTTTTCCTGTTTCTTCATTAATTGATTAATTAATTAGTTGCTACATGAGGCAAGGCCAGCTTCTGGGGATTTGAAAGTGGAAATAAATGACCTTTTGCTTAATCTGTGTTCACTGTCCTGTAACCCTGAAATACTCAAGAACCACCAAACTGCTCCCCGTCACCAGACAGGGTCAGAGAAGGTCCCCCAACAAAGAGATGGGTACTTCAACTTGCCCCTAACAGATAGGTTCTTGACTCTCATCACAGAAAAAGAATCTCCATGACTCATCAGTGTGAGGTATAGGCAGATTTTTTAGGCATAGTTAGAAAAGGAGGGGGAATATGATGGAGAGGATCACAATGGCCTGCTCATGGAAGCACAAAACCAGTTTTTACGGATTAGCTGAGGTGGGTCAGGTTCCAGTTCATTATTACCTCAGTGTGGGTCTCATAGCTCTGGAGGAATCCTTATGGCTTGAGGGGAGTTTGGTTCTCCTGGGATGACTGTTTATGCTTGGGGGAGGGGTGACCTCATCATGGGGTGGACTGTGAGGTGCTGCTTTTCCTGGAATCTGAGATGATTTTAGGTGTTGCTCCAGGGAAGTCTGGAACTGGATGTTGTTAAAACTGGGAATTAGATGTCCCTGGAAATTCTGAAAGTCACTTTAGTTATTTTTGTCTTGATGTCCTCAGTCTTAAAGGGGAAGGAAATAGACTGGGTAAATTTAGAGCCAACAAACCTTGTGAAATAGATACTCCTTGGGTGATTAACATGCCTCTGTGCAAAGTTGAGCAGGGATCTGACCCAAAGTTTTATGGCAATAAAATAAAGTTTCAAATTCCTTGTTTCTTTTGACCTATTTTCATTTATTCTATACTACCTGACTTCTATGTTGCACTCAGTTTCTTGTGTCATCATATCCAGCATGAAAATAAAGGCAATTTAGTTCTTCAGTGGATTCCAGTTGTTAAACTGTCATTCTAGTAAAAACCAGTTGTGTAGAAATTTCTGATTACCACATGTACAGTTTCCTTTGTGAATAACGTTGTATAAAGACATAGAAAAATAAGTTTTTTTCCTCATGTAAAGAAAAGGAGAAGAAAGGGTTCTTACTCTTTTTAAATTTGCATTTAATCTCAATACCATAACTTTACATTTTACTGTCATTTCTATTTAAGTAGCAAATAATGGAAGATTAGTTTGGTTTATTGAAAACTTACCATATTTTTTGTTATAATTTATGCTTTTGAAAACTAGATTTGTCTTCTAACATTAAAATACTATATAGGCAAGATTTTATCTTACTAGGGTGATGAATGCTACTTGTATTGTTTTACAAAATATTCTTACTTGGTTCTAAGATTGTGTTATTTACATGTGACATTATTGTGGAGTTGTTTGTAAATTTAGGTTTTCTTCATACCAACATTCATGTTGTTGGTAAACCACAAAGATCATACTACCTACTCTTTTTTTTTCTTTAGATACTCATTAAATTAAGCATCTGACGTTCAGATCAAGTAACAATGCCTGTTTCTTTACAGATTGCTAGACTGACAGAATGTGAGAGGATATTAGTGGCATTGGAACTTAGCAACTTCTTAAATGATTCCAGTTATGCCCTTCAAGCTGTGACTCAGTGCTATGGCCTTCTCGCTCCAATAATTTATCACAATATTGCTTTGGTGCCTGTTGTACAGGTAAGGTTCTCCTCCATCCCCAATCAGGGTCTTTTTTTCTTTTAAACAAAGGCAATTCAGTGATTCATTTTAGAAAACAAAAGCTGTATATCTCTTGTAAAGAACAAAGTAGGTCAAGAGTAAGTATTACATAATTTTTGGAATTAACTGGAGAACATTTTAATATATTTCATGTCTTGGAAAACATAAGTAGGAATAAAAGATGTGTTTTTCTGAAAATACTCAAGCCTGTTGCTGTCCATGGTTAAATATTGTTGAAGTATATCATTAAAGCCATCATCAGGAGAAAATAGAGAGAATGAGAATAACCTAACATAACATATTTGATAATGGAGGAGTTGGGATTTATAGAAAAAGGGTTAATGAGATCTGACTGAAGGAATTATATTTATTGTACAGTGGTATCTTGGTTCAAAAACTTAATTCAT
>RJWM01005711.1:47550-89844 GCA_004363535.1 Dasyprocta punctata
ATAATCACTTATTATCTTGTAGTTTCTATGAATCAGGGGAACTGGATACAGTTTAGTTGGGTCTTCTGTTTTGTATCTTACCAGACTTAAGTCAAGGGTTTGGCCAGGGTTGTGTTTTTGTGTAAGTCTTTTTTTTTTTTTTTTTTTTTTAATATTTTATTGATAATAAAAGACAAGGCAGAAGAGAATCCCCCATACTTGCTACATTGCCTGCTGTAAAGAGATGCTTGGGTTGCTGACCAGAGGCCTGGCCAAATCTACAAAACAAAAGTTGGTTGATGTTCCTTGGTTGCTATCAATCCAGCCAGACCTCCGAAACACCAGGTTGCTTACGGGGGGGGGGAGTAGTGTTGTCCCTGATTTCAAGCCCACGTGCCGGTGCCACTCGGGCCGGGCAGGGGCCCCTCGCGGGGCCCTTCTTGTTCTCCTCCAAGGTCCTGGGCTCAGGACCCCAGAAGGCAGTCCATATTGAGTCCTGATCGGTGCCTGCGCCGCTCGGGCCAGGCGGGGGCCCCTCACGGGGCCCTTCTTGTTCTCCTCCCTATGTAAGTCTGATGTAAGTTCTTTTCCAATATTCCTGATCAAGTTGGCATTCCCATTAAATGGGAGGATAATGGACATTTTTAATAAATGTTAGCCAAACACCTAGGTATTCACCTGGAAGAAGGTTGAGTTTGACCTCTGTTTGTACTATATTTATATGTAAAATAAAGCAAAAAGATTTAGTTTTTATGTAAAAGATTTATGTTTTTATGTAAGTCTGATGTAAGTTCTTTTCTAAGATTCCTGGTCAAGTTGGCATTCCCATTCAATGGGAGGACAATGGACATTTTTAATAAATGGTGGCCAAACACCTAGGTATTCACCTGGAAGAAGGTTGAGTTTGACCTCTGTTTGTACTATATTTATATGTAAAATAAAGCAAAAAGATTTAGAAAAACAAAATTTCAGGAGATAACTTGTGCAGTGTGGGTTTTGAAGTGAGACAGAACTTTTAGAAACAAGAAACCTATGTGTGACAAAAGATTCATAAAGATTATAAAGAATTTACAGATTTGGAAAAAAAATTCAAAACTGAGGAGAGGTATAAAAATCTTGCAAATTGACCTAACCTAATAGAAAAATGGGTTCAGGATATGAGTAAGTATATCCTAGGAGAGCAAATCCAAGAAACGGAGAAACATATGAAAAGATACTCAAACTGAACGTTCATAGAAAGGCACATTAAATTAACAATAAAATAAGATCTGTAAATCCTATTACTGGTAAAAAATGTACAACAATTACATTTTCATTTACTATGGGTGAAATGTGAATTATTACCAACCTTTGGATTTTGATTGAGCAACTTTAATTTTAATTAAAGTAAATCTAATTGTAAATAAAATTAAAAACAAATATACCAGACACGATAATTCCTCTACTAGCAATTCATCTCATAGAATAAAATTTTAATAAAATTAAAAATGTTTATCCAACAGGGCCAATCCCACTATAAGTTATTTATCCCACATAATAAAGCCACTAGCTGGTAAAATGCTGTTCCTTGTTGCAGTCTTTGTATCTTGCACCCAAGGGTTCTGTTTAGTGAGGACGCGATCCCACATACTAGCATTGATTGGGAGGGATACTGCATTCCGGAGGATGGTGCCTTATCCTCAGCGCTCTCGGAGCTGGATCTTCAGACGCCACTCACAGTTGTCACCCAAGTATGTGTAAGGGGTTTGTGGTGGCAAAAAAGCTGGTGATACAAAGGAGCAGTAGTGCCAGACCGTAAGACAGCAGCCATTCAGGGTGCAGTGTGAGTCAGGGGCTGCATAAATTATGGTGGATCCGCACCAAGTGATACTATGAGGCTGTTAGCAACGGTAAGTCAGAGCTGTTCCGTCGGTTTGGAAGAACTGTTCGGAAGACAGGCTTGAAGGAGAAAGGCAGAATTCAGAAAAGCGTATATTAATTCCATTTTGCAAAATAAGGGCAACCTTCCTCCCATGTACGTTTGCGTGCCCGTGAGGTTATAAGTAAGTTCGAGGAAACTTGTAGGAGGGTGTTAGCCTGATTTGGGGATATGGTAGCATAGTGGCAGGGAGTGATCCTGGAGGGCAGGAATGGAGAAAACATTAAAAATAGCCACCAGCATCCTGTGACAATAATACCATGGCCAGACTTGTAGCTTGAAGCAATTAACATGCCTCGAAAGAACTAGCATCCATGCGTTAATATACCATTTGGGATCATCTGAATGATGAATAGTAGATTGCTGCAATCTTAGCACTACTTTTCTGATAGTAATATTGCTCAGAAGTGTACAGCGGTATTGAAAGTTAAATTTAATCATCTAGCTCTTGATCCAAGTCAAGATTGTATAATAGAAAGCAAAGAGAATTGGGAGTAAACACCAATATTAACTGATTTTCAGGGATATGAATGTTTGTTTTTAATTTTAAACAAAAGTATTACTTCAAGGACCTGGAATTGCTGTATCATATTTACTATACCCCATAATCCTTTGTCTGGTTTTTGAAGATTCTCCTAAGCCTGAGTGTGATCTTTAGCTTTTAGTATGCTTGCAATATTTAGCCTATATCATTTGTAAAACTCGTCAAAAGGTGCTTTGCTTTATGATTATTTATACCTTGTGCTATACTCTTCACTAGTCTTTAAGTTACTTAAGATGAATGACTCATGTGAAAAATGGAATATATCAACTTTATGTACATTCTTTTATATATAATCAATTTATGAATAATTATTGATAACAGTAAACTTTTGTGGCATAAAACTCACATTTTTTAAATTTTTGTTTTTGAGGCAAAGTTTCACTTTGTAGTTCAGGCTGACCTTGTATTCACTGTGTAGATCAGGCTGGCCTTGAATCTGCAGTGCTCTTCCTGCCTCAGCTTCCCAAAAGCTGAGATTATAGACTCGTGCCACCACACCCAGCTATGAGACTCGCATTATTTGAATATTAAATTTATAATGAGTAAGAATTCTATTATTCCATGAAAATCATTGTGCTTCTGTATTTTAGATCTTGATAAAGTGTGTAGTGGTTTTGCAAGGACTGCCAAATATTGCCTACTTGAAAAAACACATTTCAAGTTTTGAAAGTGTGCAGCACATGATAGCTTGCTGTATCTTCTATTTAACAAAGGTATTTGTCTCATTCTTTGTCTAATGTCATAAAATGTAGGAGCAGTAATGATTTAGAAAGTCAAGCTGTTTCTAATCACAGTAATTAGAATGCTTAAAAATAGTTTCCTAAAGCAGTTTTAGATAAAAAACAAATGTAAAATCTGAATGTTACAGACTTATCTGTAAAGAACTTTCTGATAAAATTGTGGTGCTTCCAAAACTAAAAAGTTATGCTTATAAAATGCTGTTTGTATGTTTTCTAGGCATTATATAATCACATAGAAGGTGTGTTTCTGAAACTGAACCATTAATCACACAGTTGTTACACTGCGGTCAGCCTCCTAACTTCTTGTCACAGGCTGTGAGCTCAGGAGGCTGCAGGGCACGTGTAGTTTCTCCCTCAGGGGTGGAGTTAGGGTGCCGAGGTAACGGAATCCAGAGACCAGGCCACGTGATAGAGACGAAAGGCTCCATCAGTAAATGAGGACACGATGATCTTGTGAAATCAGATTGTAAATCACGATGTTAGACCTGAAGGCAAGGGCAGACTAGGCAGAGTCTAAGGATGATTCTGGGATGGTGCACAGGACTCTGAACTCAATGAAGGACAAACTGTAGAGGTGAATTTAGATGCTACTGATGAAGAGCGATGCAGCCAGAGATCTGAGCCAAACAAAGAACATGGACGAAAATGACTGGAGTGTAAACTGACTTTTCATTTTTATTTCATTCCTTCATTCCATGCATTCACTGATTGCCTATCTGTGTCAGGTACTGTTTTAGACATTTGCTATGCGCTTAGAATTAGAATTAGAATTAGAGAGAACCTCATAGTAGTTGTAGGAATTGAAGAATGATTCATGGAAGACTTGATTTCTAGCCTGGATAATGAATGGTTGGAGGTGACACAAACATGGATACAGAAAGATTACTAAGTGCTGAAACAACTGGAGAAGGCATTGCCTAGAAGATAAGACTTCAGTATGCTCTAAGCATTGAGATTCATGAAAACAAAACAATACAAAACGAAACAAAACAGAAACAACAAATCAACACTGTCTCACAGAGCCAATGGTTTAGCGAAAAAGCAGAAAACAAATGCACACAAAATTCCACTAAGCTTTAAGTGTAATATAAGCAAAAAAGAAAGCTGTAAAAGGAGGGAGGTTTCTGGGATGGGCCTACTTCTGATGGGATTACCCTGCATAGGAGGACAAGTGCACAATCAGATGGAAAAGGACCAGCTTTGCAGGTGTAGGGAATGAGGGATCATGAAGCAGATGTACTTGGAGACTCAATGCTTTGTAGCCTACAGTGGAGCAGGCTAGTTTAGATGGGGTCCACCAATCATGTGGAACAGTAGGTCTGTAACCTGTTGGGAGTGATTATAAGAGGTCTAAACATCCCTAAGTATACCTAGCATTGTTTGTAAACTGGTTCAACAAAGTCTCACATATGTGATTTCGCTTATTTTACAAATATGTGTTCAAACAATTGAAACAGTTACCTAAGTTCATTTTAGCCTTTAGTTAATGAAAAAATTAGTAGGGAAATGTTATTGTAGCTCAGATACTTATGGGAAGATTGTTTTTTTTAAGGTAGTTTCAGAACACATCCCTGTCTTCTCTTTTTAAATTCTGATTTCAAGTTATTAAAATAACTCTAGCTGGCCCATTGGCAAGGCCTGGAGCGTTGTGTTAGGCCAGGCTATCTGGGGCAAAGGCATCTTAGGGGACCTCATTTACCTTGGAAACTAGGAAGAACCAAGAGATCAGAGGCAGAGATGTGGGCTTATTTATCCTCATCATTTGGCTCAAAAACTACATGGTGTGATGCATCAAAGGTTAGTAAGAGAATGCAATGAATCGCCTCAAAGAAAAGCCATCCATGTCTGCCTGCCTGTTTTATGTGGCGCTCACAGGGCCCTTCTGATTTGTGCAGAGGTCTGGGAGAATGCTGTGTAGGTGAGCCGGTGGGCCCGTAACTTCAGCGAGGGTGTGGCAACAGATGGGCTTCTACCGTCTACCTCAGGAAAGAAGCCATTATTTTCTGACTGTTCCTGGTGTGACTTCAAGAGCAGAGAACAAAAATCCTTTGGCCTTTGGTTTATATTGTTGGAGAGACCTTGATGATCACCACATCTGTGCAGATGTTGAGGGAACATAACCCATTAGCAGGGAGGCTCAGTACCCCAAGGGCAAGACAGCTAGCCAAACACAACGTAATTATGTTATTTTCTCTGGCTATGTTGGCAAATACCAGAAATAACCTAGGGGAGGGGGGTGGGAGACAAAGAGGACTTTTATGGACATGCATGGGTGATCCAAAAACTGATCAAAGAAAATACCTCAAATACAAATCTGACTTTTGATTGAAAAAATGAAACAGCTGAAAATTATAGTTATGGTATTTCTTGCGTCAAATCTTGAATCTCAAGAAATATCTCACAGTTCAGAGCAGAGTTACCTAGAGATTCCAAATAAATTCAGAAGGCAGCTCCACAGGTCAGAACATAAAAATAATAGGAGTCTGGAGGCAGAAAAAGAAACAGACAGAGAAGGAACAGGTTCTTTGAGTCCCAAGCAGGATTAATTTAAGAAGACACCTGTAGAGAAATGGTGAAATTCCTGAAGTCAAAGGATAAGGACAAATCTTCAAGTTTTGAGACTCAAGAAACAGATTATTTGCAACAGAAAAAGAATCAATTAACTTCAAAGTCTTTTGTATCAGCCACAGTACAAGTTAAAACACTGATAATCCTGAGGGAAAATATCCAAAGTTCAAAAATTTCCAGGAAAGATAATTCATTTGTGTGGGCAAAATAAACAGTTTTTAGAAGCACAGGCATTTGGAAAATATTCTGCCCTTGTACTTATCTGAGGAAAACACTTGAGGAAACACTCTATCAAATGACAATTGATTCAGAGCAGAAATCCCAAGGTAGGGAAAGACAAAAAGAAGAGGAATAATGGGAGCAATGAATCTTGCAATATATGTTATTAAAATTAAATAGATAATAATGACATGACTAGGACTTTGTAATATAAATGCAAAGTAGGGATTCTTGAAAGGGAAGAATCATCCTTGAAAGAAAAACTTATTAGTAACCTAGAACTAAAACTTCAATTCTGCTTAGAGTAGGGGGAGATAAAAGCAAGTAGATTCTTCTAGCATGGAGTGTGTGTGTGGGCAAGCACAAATATAAAAATGCATATAGTGTAAATTTATTATTTTCTCTGAAAAAAATATGACTTAGGACTATGCCGCCACGAGCAGAGCTTTGGAGTAGAACTTTTAAGTTGACAGGGGGAAAAAATGAAGAGGAAGGAAGGGGGAAGAGGAAACAGGAGTGGGAAAGAATGGGAGGATGGAAAAATGATCAGTTGAGCAGAAGTAAAAAGTAGGAAGAAAAAGAGGTAGTATTGGAGGTGGGAGCAATAAAATTAACAGAGACCACCAGATGGGTTAAAAATCAAGGTTTAGATTTTTTTGAGAAATGCACTAAAAATGAAGTGGCAAACTAGTTGAAAATAAGTGAGTAGAGAAATGGGCAAACACAAACAAAAATAAAGGAAGAAAGTGACATTTTCCATATTAGAAGAAGCAGAATTCAGGGCTCAAAATATTAATCAGGAGAAAGAGAGGCATCAGGTTGTGTTCTTCGGAACTGTTGGGCCACTGGTCCCTCCTCCCGGGTGGCAGCTGTCACCTTGCAGTCTGAGGACATGCTCAGTGTTGAGTATTAAAGATCAATTCTGGCCCTGATTTGAGCCCTAGTGCTACAGAGAAAGAGAGAAAAAAATCAAGACTGAATTGAAACAAAATTTGAATTTTTTACAACAGTAATTTAAAGGACAAGAATAATAAGATTACATGAAAAATGCCACAAAGGCATTTGATAATACTTACCAACCTTTCCTAATAAAATTTCTAATAAGTTAGGAATGGAAGAAAGCTGTTGAATAATCATAAAGACATTTGCCCAAATTTTACTGCAAATATCATACTAAATGGCAAATTTCTGAGGCCATTTCCTTAAAAATCAGGCACAAGAAGAACTGACTCAATGCAGTAAGAGTCTGTGTTTTCAGGGGTTCTCTCTTTTGTAATAGATAAGAATAGGAAATAACTTTATAGTGTTACAAATAAAGAGTATGATTTATTTGTAATTGTAGAGATTCACAAAACCCCACAAGAATCTAGTAAAAGTTATTAGAATTATAATGAGAATATATAAAGTAATTGTATATGAGACACTTACAAAGTGATTTTTTAAAATACTAGCAATAGTTAGAAATGGAGTGGGTTAGTTAGGTGAGGTGGTGCATACCTGTGATCCCAGCACTCTGGAGGCTGAAGCAGGAGAATCGTGAGTTCGAGACCAGCCTGGGCTACGAAGTGAGTTCAAGGCCAACTAGAGCTGCATAGTGAGACCCTGTCTCAAAAAATAGGGCTGGGGATTTAGCTCAGTGGCCTAAGTGCCTGCTTGGTAGGCGAGAGGTTGTGAGTTCGATTCCTGATACAAAAAAAAAAAAAAAAGAAAGAAAGAAACAAATGGAGTGGGTTAAATATACCAACTATAGTATACAATATTTAAAACTAAGAACTAGTGTTAAAGAGCTAAATGAAGGAACTGTGAAATCTTACCCAAGGATACAAAATAAAATCTGAATATACCAACTTCCTGACCAGGAAGATTTACTGTCATAGATGTATAACCTCTTCTAAAATAACATTTAAACCCAATGCAGTTCTAATCAGAATTCCAATAGAGTTTCTCTGGAACTAATTAAAATAATTTAAAAATTCTTAAGAGTTGTGAACATTTACTGTAAGACCACCTTAATAAAGCTGAGTATGGTGGTGCACATCTGTAATCCCAGCACTCAGGAGTCTGAGGCAGGAGGATTGCTGCAAATTTGAGACCAGCCTGGGCTACACAGTGAGCTGAAGGCCAGCCTGAACTGCATAGGGAGACCCTGTCTCAAAAGATGAAAAAAAGACTACCTTAATAAAAAAATAGCATTGATATTAGAATAGTAGGTAGATGGTACAATAGAACAGAGTAGAGAGTAGAGCAGAAGCCAAAGGCTACAGAAAAAATTAATATATGGCAAAAGTAGCAATGTGATTCACTGAGCAAACGGTAGTCTATTTTGATAGTTTATTCAATGAAATAACTGGTACAAGTGAATCAGGTGGTATAACTGACTTTCTGAAAGTAAACCAAGTGGGAGCCCTGTCTCACTCCACAAATGAAATCAAGTTCATTTGGATTCAAGGATATTTGTATGGCCTTGGGGTCAGGGGACATCTTCCTTAACAAGGCATAAAATGGCCAGAAAAATGTAGAGAATCAGATTTACAGATGGCTGAAACATTCTCATAGCAGGCACAATAAACAAAGTTTAAAGGCAAATATGGCAAATGATGAGAAAATGCCAAGCACTTTTATAGTTTGCAAAAAGGAGAATCAAATGTGTCTTTAGTCAGCGGATATGACCCAGGGTTGGAGTTGCCTTGGAAGCTGAATCAGTGGACAGGTACCAGATGTCGAGGAGGCCATTTTCTGAGGTTAAAGAGGAACCACTGAAGGGTTTCAAACTAGGAATGACACAATGATATTCTTTCTGAAAAAAGAAATTATCTTGGTTACACCACGGCTACTCCTCAGAGTTGGGTAAGACCTGAGCCAGGAGATGAGGTTGACGGTAAGAGATGATAAACTGAACAAGTGTGGAAAAAGTGGGAAGGAGAGAGAATAGAAAAGACTCAAGAATTACTTATGAAAGAGAATTGGAAAGCAGTCTTGGTAGGGTGAGGGATTAAGGAAGGAAAAGGAAGGGCCAACTGTGGCACCCAGCTACCTTGCCCGGCCTCTGAGTAAACACAACACTTTTTGTTGACCCTGGATGAAAGACACTCTTTTGATAAAGTGGAAGAGCAGGCATGTAAGGCAGCTTGAATTTTGAGGTCTACAGAATTTCCAATGGGGTGACCATTGTACAGTCAGCCTTATAGGCCCGGAGTTCGGGAGAGGCTAATTATATGTGAAAATCAAGGGGTCATTAGGGTATGGTAGGTGGTGAACGTGCCGCTCTCTTTGGCCCGTCACTACAGTAGGGTGTATGCAGATCAGATTGCTGACCAGGGAAGCTTTCTGGGAGCTGATGCTAGGACCCAGGTTCTGAGGACAAGGTGGATCAGGTGATCGGGAATTCCAGGAAATGGCTCTGTCATGGGAAGCCACGGAGTCCTGAAACACAACATTTCATGGCTTTGTTTCAATGTGGATTTTTGGAGTGGAAATATTTTATTAAATAGTTAACTTACTGTACCAAAAAGCATATAACTGTTTGGCCCAGGGATGTGGGGAATTCACCAATGATATCTTGTTATTCATTCTTTATTACAGTAGTGGAACTGTACCTTTTTAATTTGAGAGAAATATGATCTAGAGGTAAATGTTCAGTTTCCTTAACAAAAACAGAGGGCTTCTTAGACCTTAAACACTTATGAGACTTTTGAATTTATGAAAGATGATGCATTGTACTTGAAAATTGTCAAGAGTGTCCAACAGAGATAATTAATACTTACTTTTAATTAGATTCTACGTTCATGGAAAGAATATGACCTCGCAGTAATGATTATAAATTATGGAAAAAAGATGTTGGACATCACGCCAGCATGCAAGTCTGTATTTGGTAAAAGTGAACAAGAAGACATGCTAGAGGAGGTAATTGCTTTTTTTCCTCATTTTTATATGGGTCTTTTAGGGGTCACTTAGTATAAGTAAGGCTATTAGAAAATTAGTTCTTAATGTCATATTTATGTAGAAGAAAAGTAATATGGTTAAGAGAGATTTTGGATTTTTAAACATTTTTTGAGTTGTGGTGAAAGCAAAGTTGCATATATGCTGAAGAGCTTTTTTTAAAAGTTTTTGTTTTTAAAGTTCTGTGGGTGTGGCCAAGAAAATGAACAGGGCATCTGTGTTTCTGTGTCAGTCGTCCCCGTTGCTTGTACTGACCATCAGAGAGGTGATGATAGCTTCCTGTACCCAGGAAGACAGTGCACTAAAAGCCTTCTAAAGTGTCTTTAGAACCTAAGATTTTGTTGTTTCGGGTGGGTCACTGAATGCAGTAAATACATGAAAGAGCTTTTTTGTAAAGTATAAATTTTATTTATTTTTTCGTTAGCCCATATATAATAGTTATATTCAATGTGGGGAGTTGGATGAGTATATACACAGCTTCATTCTTTTTTATCGTCCCCATCTTGTGTTCAAAGTAAATTTTTGAGACTCGTGATACTTACATTCTCTTTCTTTTATGAGACTGCACATTTCTGAGACTAATTTTTAATATGTACTTTCTAAGCATGGGTCTTATAAGAGCTTATACCTTATTGCCTTTCCTTTAAGCTATGTGTGTTAGATGTATTTTTGGATCAAATTTTGAAATGTCTATTTACTGGGTTTCTGTAGCACACTAGCAGTTAGATGAAGCCCTTCCGGTGGCTCAAGTATGGACAGAGAAGCTTACTCTCAGCACTGTTTGGGTTAGATTAGCCCCATTTCTATCTCTAGTACATGCTGAGAAAGAAAGTAAGCATCGCTTATGTTAACTGCTTCCAAGAAAGCATTTGTTTGTCAAACAAAACAAAACACAGCTTCACAAATCACTACTACATCACCGGATGACTTTTTGAGAAGCTTTTTTTTTTTTTTTTTTGATTGGGTGGAGGAGTTTACTTCCTCTAGAGGATGTTTTGATTAACTTGGAGGCAATTTGATTTTTTTTCTCACCAGGTGTTTACCCTGAGAGGCCCAGGACAGCATCCAGGCTTTGACTCAGGACTCTGTCCTTGGAGCTCTTGACATGGCAGAGAGTTACGATGCTTGACTGACAGCTTATAGAGTCAGGGATCATCAGATGCACCCAAAGACCCTGGAGGTCTAAAAGGGCTTAGTGCCTCCTTTCCACCCAACAGAGACAGTGACAGGGCAGTTCTGAGGCTCAGAGAGAAAACCTGGTGCAGCTGAGCCCAGACTGCCCAGTTCTTACCCGCTGACTACTGATCCTCTTACATCGCCACGGAAGACAACGTAGCAAAGGCAATTAGCTTAGTTTGTAAAGAAATTCCTTCTGGAAAAAGAAAGAAAAAGAATAAAAAGATCCATTGCTAAGGGCAGGCTGGGGGTTTTCTTCTGGGGTTTTGGGCCCTGTCAGAGGGAGCTGGTGACAGGGGTGGGAGGTCCCGGAAGGAGGGCAGGAGAAAGGGACATTTTAGTTCCTCTCCATGAAGCGCTTGGTACTGCATCTGGTTTTTAGTTGGAACTCAGTATCTGTATTATTAACTACGAATTGGTATTGTTTAGCCATGTAGATCATAGTTTTGTCTACCAAATATGAAAGAATGAAAACATGAAGTCATTTGAAAATCACAGTTTTCATAACATGTTAAAGTACAGTCTGACATTTAACCAATGTTTCTAGTGCTCTTCTTCTAAGAAACTTTTGAAAAATAAGAAGCCACAGCAGATACTGTCGCCGGAAAAAATGAATGAACAACTGGCCTTGTTGGAGACACATCTACTCAAGATGACAAAACAATGTAATTTTTTTTCCCCATATACTTCTATTCGGCGTATGTTTCTTAAAATGAGAAAATCTTTAAAAAACAAATTAAAATGAGATGGATATTTCAGTAAACCCTTTGAGGTTTACACAGTGCTTTTGTAGTATGTTATTAAACCTGATGATAGCTTGTTAATGAGGGTTTCTAACTTCTTTTTATAAACGTGGCTCATAAAGGTTAAGTGATTTACTTAAGATTATACAGCTGGCACAGACTTGAGTCCATGTACTATGGCTCTTGAGGTTTTCTCAACCTTGATGCTACTGAAATTTTAAGCCTCGTGGTTCTCTGCATGGGAGACTTGGACACTGCAGGGTGTTGGCCAGCATCCCTGGTCTCTTTCCATGAGAGGATAGGGCACCACCCCCCAGTTATGACAACCAACAAAGAGGCCAACACTGCCAGACGTATGGGTGGTGAGGTGGGAGGAGGTGGCTCAGCTCTGAGAATCTCAGCTGTAAAGGCAAAAACACAACTGGGGAATAATGGAATAGGGTGAGCCTTGTTAATGTGGAAGTGGTTTGAAGCGGGGCCTACTAGAGGAGGAACTAGAGTGAAAGATTAGTTTAATTTTAGGTCATTGTACTGTAGCCATTTCATAGTGAACTAATGCGTTAATGCAGTGATTATTATTTTGGAAAGCAGCCTGGGAAGTTGATGCAGTTTCTGATGATGATTAGTATGGCCATATTTTTAAAAAGCACATTAAAAAAACCTTCTAGAATAAGAAATTTCTCCCAGGGGCCAAGCTTCACATGTGGCCCATGTTCTTTTGGAAAAATGACCATATTCAGAGAATTCCATGGTCCCACTTCATTTGCCTGTGTGCCTTAGTTATATTTTGGTGGTCGCACTGTTTCCACATTGCCTGACTTGACTCTCCTTGCTTTAGGTGTGCTCCATGCCTGATTCAAGCTGGATTTATAAACTGAAGCCAATGTTCTATTAGTCTCATAATTTGTAAATCTAGGTTTGGAGAGCTGTAATTTTCTCCTTACATATAAAAGTATAATTCCTTAAAAAAAGTATAATTCCTAAAAAATATGAAATGTCCTAGAAATATAGGTTATCCATTTTCATAATATCAATAAAAACATTCTACTAAGAAGCATAATGTAATATTACTAGTTAAACAGTAAATTCAGTAACAATAATAGTAGTTTGGTAGAGTTTTTTTGTGTGTGGCAGGCATTATTGTAAGTATTTTATACACATTAAAAAACATGTAACCTATATATAATGACCATCTAAAGAAGATACTGTTTTTAATCTCCATTTTAAACTGATGCATAGAGATACTAAGTAACTTTGCAAGGATTCAGAACTGAAAAGCGTCAGGGATAGAAAATGAACCCAGCCAGTCTGGTCTAGTGGCTCTGCTGTACTTTACTACCTTTATTGGTAGGGTTGGGTGGTAGACTCCTTAGCATTTAGGGAAAAGTCAGGAAGGAAATAGTTGAGGACATTGGGTTCTTTCTGTCTCCAAAATATAATGTTCTAATGGATATGGCGAGGCACATGATGTAGAATTAATGCTGGAACATTCTCTTCTTTGTTATCCCCTCCAAAGAATTTTTATTTGGGGCTGTTCATATTCAACAAACCTAGAACATATTCATTTTTAACCTTAGATACTCAACCCGAACTCTCAGGAACAGAAGACCCTATATTTCTTTACTCTGTGGTTTTGAACTGGTCGGTGAAAGGTGCTGTGAAAGAAGGTAGGTGACCTCATTCTCCATATGCCGTTCAGGTGGGTTCCCATTGACGACTGCTGGGTTTTGTTTCTGTTGTGGAAAGATTTCTGCTGTCGTGGGCAGAATACTTTGGGTTTTTACCCACCCAGAAGAATGCAGAGTCTTGATTTCCAAGCAATGAAGGAGGCAGCTGATTTGAACTCTGGACAGACAGAACCTTCGTGGTGGTTTGTTGTGGTAGCTAACAGTGTTATTAGGGAGCTTGCAAAAATGAAGGGATTGAAAAAATGCATCAGTGATAATTTCACTTAGGAAGCAATAACAACCTCATTGCTTGGTTCAAAGTGTTTCATAGTAAAAATTAGGATAAGTAGGCAATTATCTGTATTTCCCCCAGTTGTCATAAGTTAGCAGTAACTTTAATCAGATCTTCCTCAGCACTGACAATTTTGAAAAACTTAGCGAAATGCAGACTGTCAAGAGTTAGTTGATCTTACAAAACAACAAGAGTTCACACCACACTTACTTCTGTTTGTTTTAAAAGTGAGAAGTCTAAGAGGCAGGTCCATCAACTTGCCTGTTGGATCACAATGACTATTAGTACCCACACCTTTCAGGAACTTCAGTAACTCAGTGAAACTGTATACGAATTTCTTTGTTTTTACAGTTATGAAGTTTAAGCAAAGACCCAGATTCCTGGAATTCTTTACACACATTATGCTTAAATGTATCAATGATGAAAAATTTTCCCTTGTGTTGGAGATAACAACACCTGTCTGTGACTTCATGAAAAGGTACCTGTGTATTGGTTTTATGGATGTTAGCAACTTTAAAAAATGAGCAAGGCTGTCACCTTTAGGTCCATAAAGTGAATGAAAAGAGTGTGCAGGGTCAGCACTTGGGAAACAGTGAAGAATTATATCTCTGTGGGTGAACAGGTAACAACAGGTAAAAATACCTAGACAACAGCACTAAGAAATGAGACAAGAGCATGTTCAGATTTTCAGGAGGAAGGCGATGAGGGCATTTACCATCAGGTCGGGAATACTAAGAGTATCTTCCTGGACTATTTGCTGTGTTTGACACAAGGTTTAGAGTCTAGTTTGGGTCTTTTTCATGTGCTTCTAATTCTCTCATAATGAGTAGAACCATTCCTTGGAGTTTTCTTTTTGTGTGTGAATCAAAAGAGCCTCATTTAGACATAGAAGGCTTAAAGCTGCCCCTCTTATTCTCGAAGACAAAGTGATTCTCTTTGCTTCCGAAAAACAAAATGCTGTTGTGCCATGCCAGTTATGAGAGATGCCAAATGAATCCATCTTACCTTCTGACAATTGAGAAGTGGGCTTTTCTTCCATGATTGGACATAAATCTATCCATACCTTTTTAATAAAAGTAAACATCAGTGATAAAAGATCTGGTTTTTTGTTTGTTTGGTTTGTTTTTTTGAGAGAGGGTCTTGCTATGTGGCTCAGGCTGGCCTTGAATGCACTATATAGCCCAGACAGTCCTGAAACTCAGGGCAATCCTCCTGCCTCAGCCTCCTGAGTGCTGGGATTACAGGTGTACACCACCACATCCAGCTGAAGATCTGTTTTTTTTTAAATGGCAGCAAAAGAGAAGCATTCCTTTAAAAATTCACAAAGGTATATTCTTCCTAAAATAGGTACTTTATTTCTTAGAGCAAAAGCTTTGAATGTGTGAGCTTCATATTTTCAAAAGATACAGGAGGAAATTGCTTCTGTTAAATGAGGCAGGCTGTAGCAATCAGAGGGTTGGTCAGAATTAAGAGTTCCATTTAGTTAAAAAATAAAGCCAACATTAAATGTGGACATTTCAAGTAATATTCTTGATACCAAAGAAGATCAGAAAAGTTTCTATGTGCAGAGAAATTTGGAGAGATGGCTATGGAAGTTGGAGCTAAGAATAACAGATTCTGACAGGGGAAACAGACTTGATGACTTAAAAGCACTAAACAGGGGCTAATACTAAGTAATAATGAAAGGCCTGAGGTTGGAGACCAAGTAGTATAACTGAGATCAAAACCAAGGTGATTATTTCAATTACCAAGGCCAAGCACGTGCTTCGGGATATGCTGATGCGGCAGTGTGATTTATACTTTGGTATTGACATCTGTCTTCTGTTCAGATGTCTAACATATTTTTACACACAAATATGATTTTTTATATTGCACTAGAAAAATGTGTATCTGTCTTCTCCCAGTTTATGGTTCTCTAATTTGTACTTAATATTTTAATACATATGGGATTGATTTGGGTATTGGATCTCAAGTTAAACTTTAGTTTTTCAGTTGCTCTGGCAATATTTACAGAGTAACCCTCTTAAAATAACCCAGTTATTTTTAATGCCACTTTTTCATATTCAAAGGGAATACACTTAATAATGTTTATAAATCACAATGGAGATATTTCATGAACTTTCGTGTTCTGTTTAACAAAAAGTCAAAGTACTATATATGGAAATAATTGCTGCAAAGAAGGTTAATTGGAAAGAGACATAGTAATATTGAAAAAGTTTAAATTGCCACTTGAAATACCAAAATAGAAAAGACATACAAGATGTATGAAATTCAAGATTAATTGAATATAATTAGCCAATGCTGACTGAATGTTGTTTAAAGCATCCCTGAAGTAAACTGTTATGAGAAATGATACATATCAAGTGTACTCAAAGAAGCAGTTAGAGGTAAATTCTCAGCTTTAGAAGCTTCTGCTACAAAAAATATAAAGCTGGATTACCTTTTATCAAGGCCAAGAAATTAGAGAAATAAAACTAAGAAAGCAAGAGGAGAAAATAAAAATAAAAGTTGAAATTAATCAATTACAAATTAAAGACAGCTTAATTAATAACTAGTAGAACTGGTTCTTTAAGAATATTGATAAATTAGATACATTTCTTGCAGTACAATAAGAAAGTGAGAAAAACAAATAATCCAATGAGAAAGTAATCACAAATTTGGTAGTAGCTGAACAAATATTAAGTAATAGTGTGTAAAATTTCAGTTGATAAACTAAAAAACCTAGTTGAAAGTGAAACCAAAAAATTTGTAATCCAGTGAAGTGGTAAAAATTTGAGTAACTCAATAATTCTTAGGGTAACTCATATTTTTAGGGAGTGAATTTTTTAGATATAAAGGTATTTTAAAGCATGGGTAAGAAGTTTCCTATTAAAATGAGCACAGTGGGCTCTGATAAGAGAGCCATATAAAATTAATAAAAAAGTAGGAAATAATGGATCAATCTTGCTTAACAGTATGTAGATATGAAAGTCTAGAATAAAATACTAGCATGTAAGTTCAACTGTGATTTTATTCTCAGTGCAAATAGAGCAAGAAATCTGAAAACATAATTATTACTGGTAGTCAAAGGAGGCTTTAGGAAATACTAAAAAGTCAGTCGTGATGAAATTCAACAGTCATTCCTGGAAAATTAGGATTAAAATGGATTAAAATAAGTGCTTTAACTAGGAAACTTGTTATTCCTCTGTCACTTAACTCTGCTCTGAAGGTTCCTGCTGGTGCAGGAAGAAAAGTAACAGAAGCGAGAATTAGACCTTTCATGATTATCACATCACAGACTTTTCAAAATTATTTGTGAAATCAGTTCCACAGTGAAGTACTCTGAAAATGGGGATATTTGCAAACAATTATTTTATTTTATTTATTTATTTTATTTTGCGGCACTGGGGATTGAACTCACAGCCTCACTCCTGCCTGACAGGCATGTAAGCTGCTGAGCCAAACTCCCAGCCCTGGTTTTTTTGAGGCAGGGTCGCGCTGTGTAGCTCAGGCTGGCCTTGCGCTTGCATTGTAGCCCAAGCCGGCCTCAAACTCACAACGCTTCACCTACCTCAGCCTCCCTAGTGCTGGGATTAAAGGCATGCGCCATCACGCCCGGCTGAAAACAATTATTTTAAATTTAAAGATATTTAACTGAAAACCATTATAGTATTTAGTATTTCCTAATAATGGAAGTTTGTAGGATGGTTAGATAAAAAATCAGTAGCTTTTCCATACCTTCTAGAGAGTATAATGGAAAGCCGATCCCATTTCTATGGAGTACATGATTAAATATATCAAGAATTGTGAAGGAACTTACAGTAATATGAAGACGAAAATCTATACTATGAGGAAAAAAAGACGAATAAATGAAGGCACAACACAGTACTTGATGGGCAGACAGAAAGAATAAAGATTTCTTTTCCCTTCAAATTAGTCTGTTAGTCTAAATTCCAATTGGATTCTAAAATGGGCTAGAATGAAGAAAATTATTTGAAAAACCCAAAGAACAAAAAAAAAAGGAATTTGTACTGTCAGATAAAATGTAATGAGGACATACTTGTGAAATAACAGGCAGAGAGTCATTGGGACTCAATTGGCATTAATTGGAACTCAACAGGCATTAATATAAGGAAAGTGATGAAAAGCCATGAAATAAAGAATCATGCTAACTACATAAAAATTTAAAAACCTTATCAAAACACACCGTAAACAGTAGAAAAAGCCATAAGCTAAAGCTTCATAGGGCTGCGAAGAGTGAAAACGAGGAGGAATCTGATGTACTCAGCAGAAGAAGGTTCTGGAGCTCATGGAAAATGCCCGGACTGTTGGGGTGGTGTTAACCTTCTCCCCTTCCCAGCTCTTTCTGGAGTAACATAGCAAGCTGTCAAACACTGGGTGGTGTGGGAGGAGGGGGACGTCAGGGAGAGACTAATTTGGTTGGAGAATGGCAGGGAACTAGTCACAGGGTACAAGTAGCCAAGGGTGAGTACCTGAGTCCCCAGCAGTCACTGGTTCAAGCTTTCCAGCTTTTCCACATGAGGCAGTTGCCACAGTGAATGTCAACTAACTGGAGAGTGTCTTAGAATTGCCGCAGCTGGGCTGGCCTCCTTGCCAGCCACAGGATCCATAATCCTCTTCATAAAAGCTGAAGAGGTCAGCTGCCACAGGACCAAATCACAGCATATTCCAACCCCTGGAGCTGGCCACCCAGTCATTTCATTAACCATGCATTTTTGTGCCTCTGTGTTTAAGTTTTTGGATCCCATGTGTCACGTTACAGCAAGATTTTGCTGTATCTGGCAGATGCTAAAAGACATGTAAATTCCAGAAAATATACAAATGCCAGGAAAATTATATGGTAGTGTCAATAGAACAATGAGAGGTTACAGTATTTGGAAAGGATGAATTCACTGGAGTTTAAAATTAAGAAAAGAAGGTTAAGAACTCCTGCAGATGACTGAGGGGAGAAAGAAAGCTTAACAGGCACCTAACATGCTTACTTTCTACTGGTACCCAGGAGGCAGTCGTGGCTGGGACTAAAAAGAATGAAATTTGTTGGAATAGGGTCACTGTGATGTCGTTTTCATCTCAGTTGTAAAAGGAGGGGTCCATATTACTTTATTCTCAGTGGAGTTCTGTGGCACCTGCACTGTGCCTTCAATCCTTCCTTTTTCTATACGCTGTAAATACATTGCTCCAATTGCATTTTGTAGTGTGATTTACACTTTGCTCTTCTGAGAGGCCAGCAATTCCTTGATGAAGAGAGAACGCTGTCTGAGTTATGTATGGGATACAAGCAATTTTGGATGTCTTTTTTGCATAAATTCAGTGACAACATTCATTAAAAATTAATTAATTTGGGATAGTTTTGCAAATATTGGCAAATCTTTTTTATCAAATTTATCTTCTCTTTTTTAAGGAGGAATGAGTCCCTACTTGGAATTAAAAAAATGAAAATTAAGGATAATGTCACCAGTGGAAAAACCAGCGTACCTTTGAAGTTCAAAATTTCAGCCGTAGAGTTTGGAACAGTGAGTTTCCTATGAATTTTTAATTTCAAATTAATGAAGTGAATTTAAGAGATCATGCACTTAGAGATGATTTGCTATGTTTTAATTTATTATGATATGAAAAAAATAAATATAATTTTGTTACTCGATAGTACATTATAAATTCTTAAATTACACAGAGATTTTTATAATCAGATTCCTTTGTAGGGGTGTGGGAGACAACTTGAGTGGGTCCCCTTGAATGCAGAACAATTGCTGCAACTTTGATTATATCGAGACTTATTTCCTTATGTTGACATATACAGAGCTGACTATGGTATTTCCTTCTCTCTTCAATTGGCTCTAAGCTTTGCAAATAAGGCTAGCTGAGGTACTGATATGTAATCTCTAAAGCCATCCCACAGTGTCCTGTTGCCTCCCATAGTGATCTCTATAAAATATATAGGCACAGTGAGATGGCAGAGCCAGTGAGCTCCAGGAATGTCAACTGGGTATGAGCCTTGAGAAAGAGGCATGAGTCCCCAGGGCATAAAAGTTTACATATCAGAAGCAGGTACTGGTATGTAGACTTTAAAGCCATCAGACAGTGTCCTGTTTCCTCCCAAAGTGACCTTTGTAAAATGTATAAAGCACAGTGGGATGGCAGAGCCAGTGAGCTCGGGGGATGTCGACTGGGTATGAGCCTCGAGAAAGAGGCTGTGAGTTCCCAGGGCATGAAGTGTGCATATCAGAAACCAAAGCAGCAGCCTCCTAAAACAATTCAGTTGCTATCTTGACTGGGTTATGCAAATTGATCCTTCTGCATATCTTTATCTACATTTTGCAGAAATACCTTTCTCACTACCTTGCTGACCAGCTCAAGTTACTCATGTAGTTCCCGCCATCCTCACTGTCACTCATCCTCAAGCCACCCCCTTGCTTCACTAGTTAATAAATTCTGGGAGAGGCCTAGGATCAAGGCCTTTGTCCGCATGTCCTCATGAGGATAGGGCTCAGGACCCATTGGCTGCCCTTAACATTGAATATGTCTTGGAATCTTTACTCTCGCCATGGGTTGCATTGGAGGTGGTAGATTGGACTTAACTTATCGGAATTCCAATAACATCTCATTGGAATTATAAATATAATTTCTTGGATTGTGAGGAAGACAAGAAAAAGGATTACATTACTTGGATTACCATACTCGATATTTGGGGCTACAATATAGGGGTACTTCTGTTAATTTTGCTAGTCATTTTAACTGAAGGATGTCAAGAAACGACTTTGTTTCAGTGTCAAGAAATAAGCATTGGGGTGGTGCATGCCTTTAATCCCAGCACTCAGGAGACTGAGGCAGGAGGATTGTTGTGAGTTAGAGAACAGCCTGGGCTACAAAGTGAGTTCAAGGCCAGCCTGAACTGCATAGTGAGACCCTGTCTCAAAAAATAGGACCGGGGATTTAGCTCAGTGGCGTAAGTGCTTGTCTGGCAGGCGTGAGGTTGGCTTCAATCCCTGGTACCAAAAAAAACAAAAACAAAAACAAAATCAAAATCAAAAACAAAAACAAAAACAAAAAACAAACAAACAAAAAAGAAGTAAGCATTGGAATATGAGTAAGTTATAATTTTGTGTTCAAGGTTTAAATTTAATTTTTAACATTTTGTTATTTCCACTCTTAAGGGTACAGAAACAGTAACAAGGAGAAGAAATAAAAGAAAGGAAACTTTAAAAGATTTTTATGCCAGGAATCCATCTGTTCTTGAATTGACAGAAGTTGAAAGGTATTAAGTAATTAATTAACTCAATAAAAATGTACTTGAGTGTTGTCATGTATTTTTGGTACTAAGGGTTCCCTGGCAAACCAGACAGATAAAACCACTGTCCTCTGTGAGTCTGTACTTGAATGAAACAGCACAGTACCCAACCAGACATACAAATGAAATGCTATAGCATCATTGGCTCCAGCGTAATTGCTGGAGGCAGGAGCTCAGATGGGGTGGTCAGGAGGCTAAGTTATAAATTATTTTTACTTATCATAGGATTTAGTGTTCTTAAACAATTTTTAATTGATACAAAATATGTGTACATATTAATGGGATACAGTATGTGAATTCAGTACATGTGTATGATATGTAATGACCAAATCAGCGTAACTAGCATTCCCACCATCTTAAACGTTTATCATGTCTATGTGTTGAGAGCCTTTAGTTTCTTTGAAACAGAAAGCATTTGTAGGCTGTCATTGTCTTACTGTGCTACAGAACAATTGAACGAATTTCTCCTGCCTAACAGTATTTTGGTATCCATTGCCGAATCTCTTTTTATTGCTCCTCCCTCATACCCATGCTGGTCTCTAGTGATCTGCGTTCTACTCTCCTCTGAGATTTGCTTTTTAAAGCTTTCACAAATGAGCAGGAACAGGCAGTTTTTGTCTTCCTACGCCTATCTTATTTCATTTTACACGATTTACTTCAATCCCATCAATGTTGTCCCTAATGACAAGATTGCATGTTTATTTTGTGACTGAATAATATTCTATTATGCATATATTCCATGTTTTCTTTATCCATTCATCCACCAATGGGCATATCCATTGATTCCATATTGTAGCTAATATGAATAAGGCTGCAATAAACAAGACTGTTCAGGATCTCTTTGATGTAATGATTTAAGTTTCTTTGGGTATATACCCAGTAGTGAGATTGCTGGGCTATATGGTCATTGTATTTTTTGTTTGTTGAGAGGCCTCCATACTGTGTACCATTATGTTATGTCTGAATGTTCTCTATCATAAAACTTATTATGGCAAAATGTTTAGCTTCTATTTTTATGAATGGCTGCTGTTTCATTGTTTCTGATGATATGTTAAATTGTTTCTTAATAAACAAATTACACTAATGTACACCAATTTCAAAACGTAGTCTTCAGTGTAACTAACAGAGGATACATAACACTTTTAGGGAGAAAATCACAGAACTATGTTACAAGATATTGTAAGAACTAAGAATGTAGTTTATTTCTTGATAGGTTAAATGTTCTAAAAAACAAAACTTTCAAAACCAGTATACATATTCAATTCTATCTTTAACAGAATCACAATAGAATATTTTGTATCACCTGATGAGCTATGCTAAATTATTTTGTAGAAAATTATCCAAGACTTGCATGAAGGAAAAAAATGCTAGAGAGACTTTTTCTATCAGACAGCAAGATTTAATTTAAAGCCAAAGTAATAATGATGGTTTGATATTAACTCAGAAGTAGATGAAGAGAGCCAAGCATGGTGGTGTCTGCCTATAATCCCAGCACACTGGGAGGCTGAAGTAGGAGGATGGCAAGTTTAAGCCCAGCCTGGGCAGGTTAGTGAAATCCTGCCTTAAAAAAAAAAGGTGCATCAAAAAAAAGTTGACTGGGTATAGCAGGTCAATTGCTTATAACTTCACAGAAATCTACAAGTGTCTGGAAAAAAAGTATTCTAAAATGCATGTTGCAAGGAGTAAGTCCACTATCACATGCAGATTTATGATTCTTGTACATTCTTTATATATATATTTTTTCCTTTAATGTATAATGTCTCTCCTTACCTGCTTAGTGATTTTGATCTTAATTGCTACCACATAGAGAGTAGTAGGATCATTTTTTTCTTTTTGTTTGCATTCACTTGTTATTGCTTTGATGATTCTTTTTTTGTTTACTTAAATTATAAGACACTTAAATTACATTCCTCTTATTTGAATTATATTCCTCTTCAGATGACACCATTTATTATGCAGTTTATTGTCACTGTCACTTTTGTCAATTGGCATATATATATATATATATATCGTTTTTGTCGCTTAGCAAAACTATATATGTGCTGCTTACTAAAAGAAGTACTTTCATGTTATTTTTACTGCTACTTATTAAAATATTCATGTTTATTAGGAAACAAATTAACATATCATTAAAAACAATGAAACAACGACCAGAGTCTCAGAAGCATCTAAATAAAAGGAAGTCATTCACAAAATCTAAAATGTTTTGAATTGAATGACAGTGTAAAAAGTACATCTCAAAAGAGGAAGCTTCATTCTTTTCTTCCTCATGTGTTTGCTTCTCTGTCATAAAAATATCCCCTTTCCCTTCTTCCCTCCCTCCCTCCCTCCCTTCCTTCTTTCCTCCCTTCTCCTCTTTGTTCATTCAGACTCTGTGTAAGTGAGCTGGGTGCTCTGATTTACCTGCTGGGCTCTGTTGTTTTTTCCCCTCTCTTCTTCAACAAGACTGAGGTAGAATGGCATTGACCAGTCAGTGGGACAGAACATCACCCACGGTCCAAAACAGATTGGTAAAGGGTTTTGGGGAAATGATGTTGTTTCCCATGCACAACTACCTAACTGTAAAAATAGTTGGGACTCTCTGGGTTTCGATAGGAGTGATTTTTTAAAAGTCATATGTACATTATACTTAAAAACTGAACTATTAGGCAAAATCTGATTTTTTTCCCCTGGAGTGTATTGCAATCATGTCATCTATATTTGACTGATGTTTTATTTCCTCTAGAGTCTAACAGTGTTAGACAAAATTTTGCTCCCTCGGTTTTTTCCTTGAGGACCAGTACAGAGAAATGATTCTCTCGTTTAATATTGAAGTTAGTTGATGAATGTGCACATTGCATTGTAATGCAGTTGTCTAGTCCCAGTGGCCCTGTGCTTAAGGAAAATAAGAACTCTGGGTCGAGCTGAAACATCAGAGAGTTGAAGGCGATGTGTGGTGTCTTTGTCCCTGGTGCTTATCACTGTGTCTTCTTCTTTTCTACCCTATTTCACATTTTTAGCACTGAGGAGATGATAAACAAGCCAGAAGCATTTGTGTAAGGACTGTCAAGTGACTTCTTGATTTATTTTGTACAAATTGGAATCATTCCTTTTTATTCAATGTCTAGAAGTTTTTGTGAAATTTCAAAACTTTCTTTCTTGGCAGACATAAGAGATCTGATGTTAGAAGAATAGCATATCAATGCCTGACAGAGTACTTGAATCCTCTAATATTAAGTTATGTTAGAAGAAACAGGTTTCGCCAAATATTTCTTGAAGAGATGCCCTGGAGAGTTCAGATGAACTTGTTTCTGGCAGTTACACATTTTCACCTGTTTTTACAAAGGTTTGGAGAGCGTATGAAGATGAAATTTGGCACTTCACATATGACGGTCAGGTATAGTATAATACTGATAAGTCACACTTTTTAAATCTCATGAATATGGATTGTATATTTGTATGTTTGAGGCCCAATGTTTGTGGCAATTTAATGAGGTTTTATACAGTGTCTACATTTTTATATTGGTCATTGGTATGTTTATTAAGTATTTGGTTTGGAATCTTTTCTGAACAAGTTGTCTTGGTTACTTTTACTTTTTTCTCATTGCTGGGACAAAATACCTGACACCCAAAATGAAGGAAGAAAAGGTTTATTTGTCTTTCAGTTTTTGGAGGTTTCAGTGCATAATCAGCTGGTTCCAAGGCAGGGTGGCATGACACTGTGACAACACTATAAGGCAGCAGCCAGAGCAAAAGAGGAAAACAAGACTCTTTGCCTCTCTTATAGTGTATGCAGGCCACCCCCCGCCCCACCCCTTCAGGGTGGGAGTAGCACTCACAAAATCTCCTTGCCCTCCTTTGCACAGGTTGAGGATATTCACAAAGTAAGAACCCCCCCTCCCTGCTGAGTCTCTTAGTTAAACTTCTAAACTTCTCAAGTTGATACAGTGTATCAACCGTAACACAAGTGTTGAATACACATGCTTATAATGGGCAAATTTGCATATATCTTGAGTATATTTGTTGGTGTGGCTTTTAGTGCAAGGGTAATTCTGTAATAACTATAGATATTAGTAGGAATTAGGTAAATCTGTTTTACTTAGAGGTATATTTGAAGCCTCTGTAAACAGAAATCCTATTTTCTCATGTAATGAAAGTTTTCCATTGTTAACTCAACAGACATTTTTGAGCTCTCATTGAGTGTCTTTGGTTAAGTACTATGGGAGATAAACATAGATCAGTGCATGATATAGAATGCTATGTAACCATTAAAAAGGTGATTTAGAATCATTCATTTAAAAAGAAATATCTATTAGATACAGGGTACCTATTAGATACAAGTACCTGTGTCTTGGTTACTTTTCTCTCATTGTTGAGACAAATACCTAATGCCCAAATGAAGCAAGGAATGGTTTATTTAGCTTACAGTTTTGGAGGCTTCAGTCCATACTCAGCTGGCTGCAAGGTAGGGTGGTTTGACCGAGGGGCAGCCATTCATGGCGACTGCAAGCAACAAGGGCGAAAGAACAAAAGAGGGGAAAGCACACCTCTTTCCCACCCTTACATTGTATGCTGGCTCCCCACCCCTGGGCAGGTGCAGCACTCATACCACCAATCCCAGTGCTAGACAATGAGCCAATCACAAATGCTAGATTCAGCCATCTCCATGATTGCCTGAGGCTTGGGGGGGCCATCTGAACACAAACCATAACAACCTGTTAGGTACAGAGTACTGAGTTAGATGCAATGGATATGCAAAGATGATTCTCTGTTTCTCTGTCTCTCTGTCTCTCTTTCTCACATGCACACACTGGTAGTAGGATGTATCACAAATGATCATGAATAACTATAATTAATGGTAGAAGGTCAAGTAGACTCATAGTCATCTTTGTTACTAAATAGAGGCTTTCCTCTGACTGGATCTAACAGGAAGGTTTCATGGGACGGGACCAATAGCCTAGGTCTTGCTAGATAGGCAGGGTTTAGAAATGTGCAGATAGACCTGGTGTGGTGGTGTACTCCTGTAATCCCAGCACTTGGGAGGTTGAGGCAGGAAGATTGTTGCAAGCTCGAGACCAACCAGCGCTACAAAGTGAATTGGAGACCAGCCTGAACTGCATAGCAAGATCCTGTCTCCAAAAAGAAGAAGGAAAACAAAACAAAGCAAAACAAAACAAAACAAAACAAAACAAAACAACTGTGCAGATAGGAAAGTACATATTTCTTAGTTAGAAGAGCACAAGTCAGAGTCCAGCTAGGAAACAGGATGAGAGCCCCAGATACTCTAGGGCATGTGAAAGGGAGTGGTCTGAAGTAATTAGAAAAATAATTCAGTACCACACCATTGAGGACCTTCAACTTCTACTAAAACTGAGCTTTATTTTTTATACAGAAGGAGATTACTGAACATTTTTGAGTAGGACTATGATGTGAAATTTCTCTAGGAGCAACATATCAAACAAGTTGAAGGGATGAAAGACTGGAGGTAGTGATCTGAATTGAGAGGGTAAATGGAAATAAAACTTTGTAAATGAGGAGAAGAAGAGGGGTTGAAGGAAGGTGTGGTCGATTAAAAACTGGTGGTCCACTTAACACCAGCTGAACTGAATCAGCACGGTGCTGCGTGTAGGGGGCCCACCCAAGGACTGCTGTCAGCATAAAAAGGAGACCTGGGGAGGAGCAAGGAGCGTTGTGGGGTCTCCCAAGTATTGTTGTTTGGAGCTGTTGGTTCTCCTGGAGAAGCTTGTAGACCTTCTTCCCTGTTATGAACTTGGCTCTTCTCATTATCAGAGGGACTTGGGACCTTGTTGTTGCTAAGAATAGCTGCGGTTCACTTTGGGGGAGCTCTGGTCCTTAAATTGCTTCAGAACTGTGGTTAAAGTCATGGGCAGTCTAACCTTCACAAAACATTTCCAGATAGTTCTCTTTCCTGTGTGTGCTGGACCACATCTGCATTCAAGCAGTAGTTAGCTTTGCCAAGGGACCATTCATGGGGCTGTGACGTGAAGCTTCCTTGGTGTTTTCTGGACACTGAGCAGTCTCTCTTGAGTGGCTAGTTATGTGTCATCAGTCATGCTCAATTCCGTGACAGCACAATGTCAAATTTGTGTCAGTACATGAAACTTGCTGCTAAATTTAATTTCATTAAAATTCCTAATATATATTCAGTAATTAATTGATTAACGAATTAACTTTTGGTGGAGAATTGTTTACTGCTTAGACTTAAAAGAAGAATGGTAATTGTGCACACATTGCTTTACACAGTCAGCATCTTTATTGAGTTGCGTTTAATTCAGGTGATTGTAAATCCACACAAATGATTGCCTCAGCGCTCAAACAGTGAGTATAGATCTCTCATTCCAATTTTCAAGGGCACTTTGAGGGAAATAGATATTGATGTTAAAATTCCTAAGAGCCAGGTTACAGTGTATAATTTAAAAAGTTAATGGGAAAGTGTTTTCATTTGATTAAGTGCCAAAATACTTTATGACCAAAAATTTGAGAGCGTTCAGTCACAAATGTTTTAAAAATATAAAATAGATTGTTTTTGTCAGATTTAATTCAATTTTGCTTATATTGTTTTTTAATGTGATTTTTTGCCTTTGCAGTTTCCGAACATGTGATCCTAATTTATTCTCACTCTATAATTCAGGAACGGTATTACCAACAGGAAAAATGACTGTAGAAAATTATAAAGCAATGCTTGATTTCCTCCTTACAGCTAAGAAAAGAAAAGCCAACTTGCCATCAGGTAAATTGAGTGTATTGATTTACTATCAAATTGCCTCTAGAATTTTATTCACTAACACATACATATGTTGTTATAGTTTAGATCTAGAATGACCCCTTCCCCACTGGTCATGTGCTCAGAGATGAGGATTTGGGGAGGTGATTGAATTGTGAGGGGACTGTACTTGTCAGTGGGTTCATCCACAGATGTGTTCAGAGCTGAATGTGCTGGTAGGAGATGGGGCTGGTGAAAAGAGCTGGGACACTGGGGAAGTGACCTGAAAGAATATATCTCCTGCCCAAAGCTTCCTTTCTCTCTCTTCTTCCTATTTTCCATGAGGTGAGCAACTCTTCTCTACCAGAGCCTTCCACCATGCCTTTCTTGCTTTGGAATCCGCCAACTGTAGACTGAAAAAGTTAGGCAAATAAACCTTTCCTCCTTTAAATTGTGGGTGTTGGGCATTTTGTCCCAGTGATAAGAAAGAAAGACACACACACACACACACACACACATATACCCAAGACTCACGAAGATATACATATTGTCTTCCAAAAACCCAGTAATTTAGTTGAGTTTTTGAGTTCTGATGTTTTATAGGAAATTTTTACATTTGATATTGAGTCTATATTTTAGGGTAGCATATATCTGAAAATACCTATTTTCTGTTTCAACCTAAACCAATTCAGTTATTCAGAAAATGTTCAATATTGGTAGCCTCCAGTAGTGTCAAGGTTGGTCAAGACTTGCTCTCAGGTATAATATTTCAGTGGAAGTCATTCTCTAAACAAATTTCATCAAGCATACCACTACAAGCAGGCACAAAAAAACAGTCATAACAGCTGATGTGATCGTCATGGCAGCCCTCTCTGTTCCTAGGATCACCAGGGAGCACCTTCCATTGAGGTGACTCCAGAATGAGTATAGTGACGTTCTGATGAGTGCACCAAGAAGCGTCGTTATCTGCTCTGGTGTGCGGGGCCCTGGGGGGTGGAAACCTGAGAGAACAGACCCCTCCTTCCAGTGCCATGCTGATGCCTATCTGCCCAATTTCACTGATGTTATACCCCTTTCCTGAACCATATTAGAGCCTTGACACTATTCCCAATCAGTTATTGATCTTAAATACTACTCATTTCAAATAAAACTTTGCTTCTAATATCTTTCAGCTAATACAGACACGTATACAGATTTTTAAAATAACGTTACTTTATGTACTATTCAACTTATTGTTGGTCAGGGTTCTTGATATGCTTGTTAACTGCCCCAGTAGTGTCAATTCCTGTTGAATGCTTAGCACGGTTTCTGATTTCTCCTAGGGTGCAGATTTGTTTTAACTGGTTCCTACCTGCCACACTATGCATATGGAAGTATTTGAAAGTACATTCCATAGACATGGAGTGTAATTGTTGTACATAGATTATAATATGTACCTTTCTGAGTTTTTAAAAATTATTTTTATTTTAAAGACAATCAAGCAAGCAAAACAGAATAAAGCCAATCAAAACAAAACAGTGTAAGTGACACAGGACTTCAAAACAAGAAAATAGAAAATCAACAGTGGTTACCATAATGCCCCCTGTTGTCTTCAAAATAGCTGCCCATACCATCAGACATAGTGAAAATCAAACTAAACAGAACAGAATAGAACCAATAAAAACAAAACAATGAATTCAATAAAGGATTTCAAAATAAGATATTAGTAAATCCAAAATGGCTACAATAATGTATCTTGTTATCTTCGAAATAGCTGCCCATGCCATTGGATATAACAAGATCAAATAAGACACAACAGAATAAAACCCAACCCCGTGAAACAATGAAAATGATACAGGACTTCAAAACAAGATAATAGGGAATTAACAATGGCCACCACCTTCAGAAGGAGAGCCCTTCAGAAGGATATGCTACATTGTGTGTTGTTATCCTCTGAATAGATGACCAGACTACTGGCTTTAGGCCTGCAAAGTCAGTGAAACACTTAACACTACAAGTGTTAAGCTGTATTTTACCTCAATAGCTATCATAGCAGCCTGTGTTTCTCCAGATCAACTGGTCACTTACATTGTAGGCGTAAGGGGGGTTATTGGCTCTTCTTGTCTCCCAGCCCACACACCTGAAGGGGCCGGGATCTCTCCCCAGCAGCCTGCGCATGGCGCCAGCTCACGGAGGGCTTGCTTCTTGTTGACTTCTTGTTCTCTTCCCCTGCAGTCTGCAAATGGTCTTTTTTTTTCCTTTTTTTTTTTCTTAAATGGGTTCCTGGCTCATAATCCACCATGGAATTGGCAATAGGCTCTTCTGCCATAAAGATGGTGTTTAATGCAGAGTCAGGAGAAGGTGCGTAGCAGGGAAATGCTTCTGCTTGGATGCCACATGCCAGGGCAGCGAATGGCCAGTTGTTGCACTGCCTGACTCGTGATGCTGTTCACGTGCTGTGTCTGTGTCCCAGGAATGGTCTGCTTGAGGGGAAATGAGGAGCAGTAGGATCCTGTCATTGTTGCTTCCTATTCATGTTCATTCGTCTTTCTACATTGTTCCTTTTGCCTTTCCCTTTGTCTGAAATGCTCTCCACAATTTCCAATGGCTACATCATGTCTATCCTGTAAGATCTAACAGCTTCCTTTTTCTAGAAGTTTCCCCCTGGTTCATTGTGTTTCTGGTCCTTCTGCCCTTCCTCCAAGTTTATGTCGCATTTGTTATCTGGCTTACTTATTTGATGCTTTTCACCTATTGTGTTTTCAGGGACTAAATTCTATGTTTTCAATCATGCTGTACCTTATTATTTTTCTTAACTGTAGATGCTGCAGAATTTTCTGTGTTTGTTAATTCCAAAAGTAGCAAAGGAAACATATCCAAGGCACAAAGAGCTCATGACTCTGACTCTCAAAAGGACAGAGCACCAAATTTGGGACTGGAGCATTTTATGAAAGTCTTTTTATACTGCAGGAGAGCAATGGTAATGTAGTCTTTTCATTTGCTTATGTAGTAGACATAGATTTCAGCCCATAAAACAGGCCTGCTAGATATGTCATATTTTATGTATATATAATTTTAGTTTGATCTCATCTTGTTGATCTCATCTTGTTACATTGAGTCTCAGCCACTTTGGGTGTTTGCTTCCTGCCATGGTACAGAAGTCAAGTTGCCAGGGAGAAATGTGCTCCTTTGGTCACCTGCTATCCATCCACTCAGAGCCTGGGTGCCCTTTGTCCTCTCCACGAAGCTCCTGTGACTATGCACACATCTCTGCTGCTTTCGTTCCACACATAGGATGTGGGATTCTCTTGTGAGGCCAAAGGGTCTTCCCCTGAGGCATCATCATCTCTCGGTTCTAGCACAGGCTAAGATCATTCCAGGCTACAGAAAGCTCTGCCCTTATCCCAGTCACTTCTATTGACCACTTACATCTTTGTATGCCCTTGCTTTTCTCTCTCTCTAAATCTTATGTGATAGATTGTTAAATATGGAATTAGAATCAGTAGTTGTAATGAAATCTGGAAGGGGATATATTTCAAACCTCTCAAGTAGTGAGGAGAACGCTATCCTTTCTAGACAAGAAAAGAACACTTAAGCTTCCATATCCTCCACGGAATGGACAAAGTGATTTGCCAAAACGTGACGCAAACCCAAAGCATCACCCTTTGATCATGAATGTGGAATCCTATCCTCCTTTCCATCAATTCTTCCCCCAGGGCCAGAATTGCTAAGCCCTGTTCACCTGTGGGACTGAGCTCTTTATATTCCTGCTCTTCTTCAGCTCATCCCTGCCACTGTTGTCTTAAAAGTATGGAACTTCTTCCCTGCTCAGCCTCCTCAACCCTCATCCTTCTTTCCTTTGTGCTTGCTGTTCTCTAAGCCTCTAATGCTCCTCTCTTCCCAACATCTCCATCACTCCCCTCTCCTGACTTGTTCAGTTCAGCATTCAGGTCCCTGCTCTGATCTTGGTGAGTGAGCCCTACTTTGCCACTTAGTAGGTTGATGGTCACAGGCAAGTTAGCACATGCCTCTACTTCCTCTCTGAGTATTAATGCACAACTGTGTCGCAGGAATTATTGTTAGAATCAAATGGGATAATGCAAGTTAATAGCTTACCATATATAAACCTACCAAATGGCATGTAAGCTTATTACTGATGTATAAGATTTGCAGAAAGTTGAAGTTTTTCTGAGATCTGTAACTTTTGGAACTTTGGGGCCTTTTGTATGTTGTGTCGTAGGTTCTTGCCCATCGAGGGGGCTATTGGACTCTGCTTCAGAACTGCTGTCGGGCCCTCTGGAACTTTACTCAGGAGCTGCAGATACTTCATAATCAGGCAGTGGATTTGTATAAGACATTTCCTGTGAGCCATGATGGTTTCCTCTGTATCTCTGTCTTACCATTTTATTTGGGAGCAGAATTACTTATTGATATGTTAGCACAACTGCAAAATACCAATTCTATTCAGGTAAGGAAACTTTTGTTGTATTCAGTTAAGAATATTTTTTCCATGTAGTATGGAATAAACAGAAATTAGTGATTTTCTTGAGTTCCCATTTGGGATGTATCTCTATCTATCTGTCTATCTATCTATATGTTTGCCATTATTATTTTGTTCACAATACATAACTTATATAAATGCTAAAAGTATTAAAATTATTTTAGTTTAATCATTGCATTTGTTAAAGAGGAAGGAAAGTAAAATGTCCGGAGTTCAACTCCTAAGTACAGTATCCCTTGTGCATTTAATCTGAATAACAATCATTTTGACAGATAAAGAAACACTCTTTGGCAGATTCCAAGAGAGATGGTACAGGTTATTAGTCAATCTTCATTCCATTCTTTTATCTATCTCTGACCTTTTACTCCAGCTCTATTAGAATTTTCAGACATTTAAAATGTACTACTCTGTTGTTTAAAGCACAGAATTAAAATAGAAACAATACAGATGTAAAATATCCTTAACACCAAAAATTAGTAAACATATAACACTCTGAACCATGAAGTTTATAATATTTCTGCATGAAAATATTGAACAATTGCACAAGAGACAGAAAGAGTAAATTAAATAACTCAATGAGCAAATAATCCAAAAAATTTAACTGTTTAAAAAGGGGCAATAGACCTAAAGAAACATTATTCAAAAAATAAATGACCAAAAAGTCTACAAAAAAGCTCAATATCAGTATTTATCAGTGATAAATACATCACTAAATGCAAAGTAAAACTATATTGAGACAGCAGTTCAGTTCAGGTAGAATAGAGATCAGAAAGGCAAAAGGTAACAAGTGCTGGCAAGGATGCGAGGAAGGGCAGTTCTCATACACTGCTGGTAGAACTGTAAATTATACAGCCATTATGGAAAACAGTTCACATGAAGTATGTTCACCTATACTAATTTGCTTCTAAAATTTTATCTAAATTTCATCAACCTGTACTTTGTGAACTGTAGCCTCCATTAGGATTTTGTCCACAGGTCTGGTTTTACAGTGCTAGGGAGGGGAAGTGATCCCCAGCCAAACACATGGCCATTCAGGTGAAGAGCTGCATAGGGTGAGATGGGCGGAACGGGAGCTGAGTGTCCTTGTCTCTCTCTACTCTCCAGGGCCTCCATGTTTGTTCAGCTCTCTGGTCGCTCCCCTAAAAAGAGAAATTTAAATTATACTCTGGATGAGCAACTGACTCATCAGCAGGGTGCTGTGTCCTGAGTCCCCAGGCAGAGGGCAGGGAAACTGTCTGGGATTCCCATGCCTCACCCCGGAGGCCTCTTCGTGTGGCTGTTCTCCAGTCATGTCTTTTGTCATAAAGCTGTGATCGCAGTGCACGCAAAGGCTTCCAGTGAGTTCTGGGGTCTTCTGGGGAGTTACCCGCTCCGACTGTGTTATGGTTCCTCTGAACTTATGGCTGGTCAGTCGGAGGAGCAGGTGACGCTGGGACCTGTGGCTGGGCGGCCCTTGCATCCATGGTGGGGACAGTGACTCTGGGCAGCGTCAGGACTGGAGTGCGGCACACCCAGGAGGGTGGACCTGGAGCACGAGTGTACACGTGTGCGGGCCACGGGCAGGGCCGAAACCCGAGGCTTAATAAAACGTGGAGGAGTGTGCTCTTAGTGACTACAGAACTAAATTATACCCACATTACCACAGTGTATGGAGAACAGTCTCTGAGTCTCAGGAAATTAAACAGTGCAATTTTAAATAACCTGTAATTTAAAGAACAAGACACAAAAGAAGTTAAGAAAATGTGTAAAGCTGATGGTAGAATGTCAGTGTTCATGGAATTCGAATAGAACTGTGCAGAGGAGAAAAGGTACACCTTTAAATGCTTAATAGAAAAGAAGACAGTGTCTACCTATAGAGCTAGAAAAAGAAGAAATTAACTTCACTATAAGCACAAAATAGAAAGAGTATAAAGAAATTTTTAAAAAATGGTAAGCAGAAAACAGTTAGATATAAAGCAAAACAAAAAGAAACCCAAAGGAAAAACTTAATCAGGTGAAAAATTAAACTTTTAGAAAGGATTATTAAAACTGGAATACTGCTAAAAATAGTGATTAAAAACAAAAATAAAAAAGCATGAATTCCTGGTGTTGCTGGGTGTGGTGGCCCAGGCCTGTAATCCCAGCACTTGGGAGATCGAGGCCTGAGGATCGCTGCAAGTTTGAGGCCAGCCTGCCTTACATAATGAGACCCTGTCTCAAAAAGAAAACAAAAAGCAAAAACAAAACAAAAAGCAAGAACAAAATACAAGCTTCCCAAAGAATGAAACAAGAAATTCCTGATATTAGTAATGAAAAGGAAATGTGGCTATAGACCCTATAGATAGTAAAAGAAAAATAAGAGAATACTGTGATCAATTTTTATTCACAACTTTGAAAACTTAGAAGAAATGGATATACTTATTGGAAAGCACAGCTTAACAAATCTGCCGCGAGAAGAACTAGAAAATATGACTTACCGTGTGTGTACTAAAGAACGTGAATTCATAGGAACCTTCACGTAAAGAAAATTCCAAACCCAGAATATTTCCTTGGGGGAGTTCTAGCAAACATACATGAAAGAAATGAAATGTCTTCCATCAACTTTTTTCAGAAATGAGGCCAGTTTTACTTTATTTGACAGAGATGTTGACAAGAAAAGTATCAGCCAATATCTCACATGAACATACACAGAACACTTCTTTATGAAATGTTAGCAAATCAGTCCCCAAAATATGCGGATAATGATGGCATATACAAAATTATAAAAACATGCTACTGGTGATTGAGTAAGGTTTATTCAGGAAATGTAAGGTTGAGATTTAAGAACCAATCAGTGTAATTTACTGTATTAACAAAATAAAGGAGAAAAATCATAAGGCCAGTGAGACAAGTACAATAAAAGCATTCTAAAAATTCAGTGTCCTTTGTTAAAAACTCAGCACAGTTGGACTGGATGACATCTTTCTTGGGAGAGATGGGGAAATGTTGATCAGTGTATTGTAAGGCACAAGACCAAGAATCTCTGGTATCCTATTGCACAGTATGTGGATTATAGATAACAGTAGTGTAGTACACATTTCAGAGGGCTCCAAGGGATGGGTTTGAAAATTTTCACTGTGTTTGAGGTGATAAAAATATTTAACGTGATTTAAACATTATGCAATATATACGTGTATGAGACACTGTATGGTACCCCATTAATATGTACAACTTCTTTGTTTTTGTGTGGCAGTTAAATTAAAAAGAAATTGGCTTTTTCAACTTGATAGAGGGTATCTCCAGGTAACAGTGCATTTCGTAATGGCAGATAATAGATTCTTCCCCCTAAGATTTGGAATAGAGTGAGAATGTCTGCTCATTTTGCTTTTGTCCAACATTGTGCTAGAGTTCCTGGCCAGTACAGTAAGACAAAATAAAGAAACAAAAGGAACACAGATTAGAAAGGAATGAATAAAACTGTTTTTATTTGTGAACATGACTGTTTTATATGGTGAATCCTCACTCTCCCCTCAGGACTCTACTAAACAACTATTAGAACCAGTAAAGCAGGATATAAGATCAATATTCAAAACTTAGATTTCCATATACTGGCAAAAAACAATTAGAAAGTGAAAACTTAAACATAATTACATTTAAAATACCACCCAAAGTATCATATATCTAGGAATATATCTAATGAAGCTTGCACAGGATTTTCAAATTAAAAACTATATAGCACATTACTTAAAAAACTAAAAAGAGAAGACAGAACCTATAGATTTAAAAGACTTAAGAACACAGGAAATTGCAATGTTTGGGTCTTCTTTTGATCTCATTTTTACCTAAAACACTCAAAAAAATAAATTTATAAGATAATAAGGAAAATGAGGACACTATTCAGTGGCTAGTCAATAAAGATTTTATAGGATTTTTGCTGACCTCTTTTTCAGTAGGGTTATAATATTATGGTTATATTTTTGTAAAGCTAATTCTTATCTTTTTGGAGAAATATGTTGCAATATTTATAGATTGATTTAATATAATGTCTGGGCTATAATTCAAAATGCTAGAGTAAGTGCGTGTGTCCCAAGAGTTGGTCATTATTGAAGCTGGTGGTGGGTGCACTGGGGCTCATTATATTCTTTTCCTTCCTTTTGAAAGATGTTAGAAAAAATTTTTAATATAAAGTTTTAAAGAACTACATGTGATCCATACTGAATCTTCAAGATTTTAGAGTTTGTCCATGACTGTGTCAAAAAATCTTAATTTCCATGTGCTTTTGAAACTCAAAAATTTTTTTTCTCAATGTTTTCAGGTAATGTTGCTAAAATTAGGAAGTCACTAGTAATACTCTTTTTTTCCCTCTCTCAAATTGGGATCCATTGAGAGCTGGGTGCTGGGTAAGACAGTTGGAGGTAAAATGTCAGCTCTGCTGTTGAGGAACTCTGTATTGTAAGAAGTGGTAACCACAGAGGACTCCCCTGGCCTTCATCCCGGAAGAGAACTTACTATACGGCACGGGCATGACTGACAGATAGCAGAAACCCCTCTTCTTCGAGGACAGAGTGGGATGAAGAAATGTCCCTGTGGGATCCTGTGGGCATGCAGAGCAATCGCCCAGGAAGGGTCAGTTGACATAGGTGTGATCTCTTGCACACTCACCAAGAGGAGTGTGTGAAAGACAGGGGCACCTCCACTTGGAGGCTTTAGGTCCAAAATGTGGAGGGGGCCCCCTATGCAGACTGTGCTGCTGGACGTCTTCCCATTGAGCTGGTGGCTTAGGGATTGAGCTCAGCTAAAAGGTCAGCTAACTTTTATAAAGCACATTCTGTGGGCAGGGCGCTCTGCTAGGGAACAGGTGCTACAGCTGCTGGTCAGCCCTGTGCAGCCCAGTCTCAGGTATGCAGTTGTATTTCACAGGTCTTTTAACGTCAAGGATTATAAACCTTAGCATTTACTTTTGTTGATCTTTTCTCTGTCCCTTAATGGTATCATCAGAATAGATAAGCTGGACTTGAGTTGCTCAACTGTTTGGGGCTATAGACTGACCCTCAGTTAGATGGATCTAAAAAGCTTTTCTTGGTCTCGAAAAATTTTAGACTAGATAAGTACATCAGGGATGCATGGGAAATGATGGCAATATTATAGTGAAAACAGTGGCTACTAGTTTCAATAACTCAGGTGAAAGGAAGGTTTAGAAGACTTCTTCCATGGGTTTGACTTATATCAAGGAAGTAGATATAAATTATGCACATTAGTCAATGTAATCAACTTGTTAGGGGATTTCATATATATTAGAACTTGTTTTTCCTACAAGCTCTGGCATATTGTTTAATACCATTACATAAATGGATAGCAACTATACATACCCTGGCTATGCTTTCCAAGACAGTAAACATTAACTGTATGTGATTATTTAAACTTAAGCTTGAGATACTTAGAATTAAAGAAAATTAGAAATTCAGTTACACTAATTCCATTCCAAATATTTTGTGGCCACTTGTGTCTAGTGACTATATCAAACTATTATAGGACAGCACAAATCCAGCACATTCGCATTGTCACAGAAAATTCTATTGGATAACAGCACCCAAATTATCAAGCTTTGATTTGCAGAATAAAGACATGCTTAACATTTTCTTCTTTGTTCCATTCTTTTTCATGCTATAATATTCATTTTCAGAAAAAAATAGTAAAGCCAGAAATTGCACAAATTGATTTTTAATGTGCCATTTGCAGTCTGTTGAAGACAAAGGAGAATTCAGTGTTCCAAGCTGTTACGGGAATATCAAATACGATAACGGCGGTTCTAGCCTTACTTTTGAGGATCCTTTGGATGATGTTAATGTGGTTGATTTGAAATGGATCCATGACTTTGTGCTAAAATCACTGGAAGTTTTATATCAAGTAGAAAAATGGGAAACTCTAGTGTCACTTGCCATTCAGTTCAATGCAATTTCACAGTAAGTGTCGCTGTCATTACAAGTAAGAGGCTTCACTGCACAGAAAGTCTTTTAGCTAATGTTTGCTTTTTCATGCATTCTTCGCTCCTGCTAGTGAGAGATACACAGAACAGGTGACACCACTCCTGGTGTATGCCCAGCGTCAGCTTCTTCTGAGAATACAGAAGTTCAAGGGCCCAGATGTTACCCAACAACCTTGTGCAAGGTATGAGGCTGAATATGGAGAGAAGGTAAGTTCAGCTCTTTTATTCATGCAGCTGTGCATTTCATATTAGCATGCATATGTAAAAAAGATTTAGGAATCAGAAAAGTATTATTTTCACTTAGACATTTATCATTCAAATCATCCAGCATCATTGAGAGCTTACTACTACCAGTATTTCCCAGGCACAGGGAAAACAGTAATTAAGTCCTTGTCCATCGGTAGCTTATTGTCGGGTCAGGTTAATAACTGCCTAGAGCCCACAATCCTTTTAGGCGCCCACTATAAATATTTTAATTGCTTTTCAAATAAGAAAATAACATGTAGGTGAAAGAAAATGTTTTAATTTTTACAATTAGTAGTTTTACACTCATACCAAAACAATCATAAAATACAATGTTTAGTATTTCGTATGTGGAGACATAGGCCCACAAAGGCAAAAGTGCCCAGCTTAATCAGATAAAGGAAAGAGGCAAGTTAATATTCCCACTATTTTAACAAAAGTGTAATGACTGCCTGATCAGAGCCAATGCATATGGCTGCACGGTCTTTGTCCTGCCCGATGGTCCCTGACACACGTGGCCTGGAATCCAGTCCCTGCTGTGGGCTGGCAGTACCGCCTCCAACCATTTGCTGCCTCTTGTGGCCCAGGGTGGGCCTTGCCTGCTGTATGTTCCATGTGGTTAGAATACTGATGAGTTCCTGCTTCAGGGAGTTTACTTTCAGAGGTTGGAGATGGGGTCAGGTAAGAAACATGTAAGCAGGTAAATGGAAAGCTTTGCGATCATTGTTAAGTTCTCCAAAGAGAATGAAATAGATCAGTAGGATATAGGTGGCCTGGGGCAGGAGGCCTGAAGTTTAGCAAGACCTGTTGGGGAGAGCAGTGCCGTACAGTGGTCTGGGGAAAGAGCTCCTCAGCCCCAGGGCGGAGCAAGAGCAAGTGTCCTGAGATGGTGTTGCAAGAAGGTCTGCATGGCTGGGATGGAGCCGAGACAGGACCAGTCCAAAGCAGCGCTGTGCCTTCCGGCCTTTATCGTGGTAATTTCCTCTTCTCCCCAGGGTCTTGGTGTTAGTGTGCCCCGAGATTCTGCTCTTGGATGTCTTGTCTTCTTACCTGTGCACTCTCCCTCAGGAAGTAAATTCAGCTGTGGCTCTAAGTGCATCTTATGATGACTGTCAGCTCCATCTCCACTCTGGACCTTTCTCCTGGGTGTTGGGTTGGAATATCCCATATGTCCCTCTGTCGGCCAGGCTTCAACTGAGGAAGCAGAATTAGCAAGACAGCTCTCTGTCTCTGTCTGTCTCAGCCTCTGCATTTATTGCAAAGTGATTGTGAGTGCTGGCTAAGCAAGTCCAAGGAGAGGCTGTCAGAAGGAGCTCCATGGGCGTGGACAGAAGCTGTTAGCCGCAGCCAGACCATGAGGAGAGAGCAGTTGTAGGTCTGATCACCGCTTGGTGTTTGGAGCCCTGGGGACCGCTGGTGTGATTAGGTCAGACCCACTGAGGGTGATCTCCCCAGCTTAAACTCGGTTCATTAAGAACTTTAATTAGCACCTGTAAAACCCTTTCACAGGTTAGCGTTTGGTGGAAGAACTGGGCTTCAATGTGGACATGCTGCAAATTGGATGCTTCCCTCCCTTTCCTTCTCATAGCTTAGCTCTAATTAAATTGATCTGTGAAAAAACACCATACTACCTAGTCAACACCGTCTCTTTGACGCGAATACACTTTTCAAATTTAGCATGTCTATAAGAAGCCTACCTTAGAGAAGCCTGTCTCTAAGAAGCTTTCTTCCTCCATTGCTGATGGCCTCAGTATTCTAACTGCTGAGGTTGGATACCTGGAAGACATCCCTGACTCCTCTGTTGCTTGCCATACTTCGTATTAGTTTCTTCTGCCCTCAAAATGCAGTCAGAATCTGACCCTTTCTCACTACTACCATCCCTCTGAGCCAACCATTGTGTTATCTGCCTGGGTTAATTACCCTGTAGCCCTATCTAGGCTGGAGTCTGTTCTTCCTGCAGCAGACAGAATGACTCTTTAAAAAACCCAACCTAGGTCAGGTCACAGCTCTGTTTAAATTCCCATGAAATCCACCCCCTGCCCTGACTCACAGTGTTGTGAACTTTCTTGTCACAGCTTTAATAGCACAAACCTAGCTCACAGAAGTGACAAACACCCTGTGGTCTCCTGGGACTCACATCCTGTGACTCAAGTTTCAGCTGCACCATTTAACGTCCTTGTACTTTAAGGCGTACCTGCCTCGAGGTCTCTGCTTTTGCTGTGGCCCCTGCTTGGTGTACCCCTCATTCCCCCCGTACACACTGGTTTTCCTCCATCTTTTTCACATTTTGTTATTATTTTTGCCTTATGTTGCCTTCATGCCGAGTCCTTTCCTCACCATCCTGTTTGAAGTTATATATGCCTTTGCTCTGTTTGCTGCTGTAACAATTATAATTCTTTAGTATATTGTAAACATACTTCACTATGTCCTTTTCCTTCTTCTATTAGAATAAATTCCATAAAAAGTGGGAATGTTTGCTGTTTTTTCCCCTGATGTATTATCGCTTCAGTATTTGGCACATAATAGGTGCTCAATAAAGATTTGTTTAATAAGTTGGAGAGGTGGGGGAACTAAGTGAGCTAGAGCCATATTAGACTGTCAGAAGGAATTTAGATTTTTATTATGGAAAATAAAGGAAAATAAGGATTATCTGCTTGAGAAGGAGGGCTATATTTTGAACGATAGGTTTGATTAAGGAATAGGATTGGGGAAATGGAGAGAAGAGAGGCTCCTACTCTTTAAAAAATTTTGCTTCTATCTAAAAGTTTTCTGTTTTCAAGTATTTTACAACTTGAGGGCTCAGATATCTGTTAGAAAATAACTTCTGCGGAGGAAATTAGTTTTGTGAAACTTTATCTGGGAAGTTAAAATTGCCTTAATTATGAGTAGGCTGGAGAAACTTGCCACTGCAGGAGCAGGCGATATTTTAAATATGTTTCAACTTACATAATGGAAGATATATTTAGACTCACAAATTTATGGAATACCAGGAAATCATATTCTAATTGCTCTGCATAATTTGCCTAATGCTTTTCCAGCTGTGCTCTACAGAAAGAATATGAAAAATTACATGGCCACGTTTCCCCCTCGAAGTTCTCATGTTCGAATGCTTTCTGTCAGCTTTTATTTGTAGCATTGTTTTGTATCTCTTCATCTTGACAAATAGAAAAATGCGGTAAATATTTTAAATAAGCGGAACTTTTTAACTCTAAATAACTGACTAAATAGTTGTTTTCATTTTTTTCTTAAGCTCACCTGCCGAAATTTCATGGGGAAGCAGCTGAAGATTGGTTCTCCGCCCAGTATAGGAATGGATGCAGGAGGCACTACAGATTTGCTAAAAATGCTCATCTATTCAGGTCAGAATCAATTTTAGATTGAACCTGAATTTTTTTTTTTTTTTTTTTTTTTGTTACTGGGGATCGAACTCACAACCTCACGCCTGCCAAGCAGGCCCTTCTCCCACTGAGCTACATCCCTGGCTGAACTTTCTTTAAATGAAGCTTTGCTATTAAGTTCTGCATGCCAAATCTTTCATGATTAAAATATTTGTAAGAGCTCTTTTGAGGGTTTATTAGAAAATAATCCATTTGGTATTTACCACCTTCCATTGCTGTGCATGTCTGTTATGGAGGATTAAAACACATTTTCAGATTAACACACATTTTTAGAAGTTTAATCTGTAAGTTAAAGAAGGGAAATGAAAGGAAAGATACAGGCACAGTGGTGGGAAAAAGTAAAGATGGGAAATTCTGTTGTGTGCACATTTTTCCATTTCATCTCACTTGAGAACTCCTGGCTATTTGAACTCTTGCTATTTTCTTCATCCAGTCTTGACTCCTGTAAAGTCTGCC